>JAUEPU010000305.1:0-44134 GCA_030435615.1 Armillaria luteobubalina | reverse complement strand
GGCCTGTATCAAAGTCGTGATATTTCGAAAACTCTAACGCAGGAATGAGCCGGGCCAGAAAAAAAGACAGGGAAGTACCGATAAGCGAGACCCCAGGCCGACATGAGCGCCTGTTCCGTGTGCTGGCGTTTATGAGAGATATCGTAAGAGCGCAAGCTTCTCATGACTGAATGTCTCTTGCAGCATCTGCAAAAAAAGTCGCAAGGCGTGAATCTCCGTTTGAAATCTTACTGATGTCAAGCCATCTTCTGAAAGAAAAACGAAGTTGGGCTAGGGGACTTCGGAACATATTCCCAGCCGATAAATCGCTTTACTCACGAACTTCCCTCAAATATCCGGAGTAGCTAAACCAGAATTGTGCGCTCCGAGATAATGCTCTAAATCATAGACGTTGAGCATGCTTCATGGCCGGACGGGGAAAGCGCCGACTCACTCGACACACTTTCCCTGAGTGTCATCATTCTTTGGTGAATATAAGGGGGTACTTTCGGACGAGAATGGGGCACATTCAAGCGGTGGTGACAGATGTTTCGCTGTTGCAAGTTCACACAGTGTCATGGATATGGCGGCTAGCAAGCCGTTAATATTAGGAAGTAGCCGCGTTTCAAGGAACGTACCGGAGACGCTTTCATCTTCATCCATTTCTGACGCACTGCTTCGCACGTTGATGCTTCCAGCGACGCGACGAAAGCAGTCTGATCGCCGAGAGTACTCCTGAGGGAGTCTAGGCCACAGTAAGATATTTTTCTGTGAAAGAAAGACAGTCCCGCCCTGCGTTCGAGATATATTGCCTATCTCGTTTGGTGTTAGAGGCAACTCTACTAGACCGTAAGCCCTCCGTTCTAACGAGCGCCAAATAAATAATACACCTCCTGGCAGCAATTGAGGCTGTTAACCATGATTTCTGTCACTCGGTGACCATAGCAAAGCTTCAGAAATGGGAAACAAAGACAGGGTTCAAGGCAAAGGATGAACAGCATGATATTTTCAGCAGAAGGGTCGGTGCATCGGACCGCTGACGCCGTAATAGGGTTGCCTGTGTGTCAACATGACCAAATAACGCGTGCTTTGAGTGCCACAGACCAACTACGCCTATACAGACTTCAATTATCATTATCAATGGAAGCCTTTTTCTCTTTTACCTTTGGGAAATATATATTTTTGTTTCCCAGCCAAAGTGAAGCCAAGGTGAATCTTCCCATACTCTACTTCCTTAACCACGACAAAACTGACACGACGTCGTCCCGGCGTGTAGTCGTAGTGGGTAGGCGAAGTTCCACGGCTCGGAAGGTTTATACGTGCAAGCCGGCAAGCTCAGGCCTCTTTCTCTTCCTAAGCCGGAGTCGCTTTCCGAGGAAGGTCAGAAGTCATGCGTTTGTGGTGCCCTGTGGGAGCGAACGTCGATTTAAATACATTAAACGTCGTACAGGATATATCCCCAACTTTTTCCTTTTCCCCCACACTCAGAAAACAGTACCAATGATTATGTGCATCACCTGAATAACTCTAGATCCCAGAGAATACTCTGGCTCTTGGTCAGTCCTCTGATGACTTTAGGGCAGCTAATACTCATGAATTACTAGGAAGAGCTGGGTGTCCCTTATGAAATCAAGAAATACTATCGCAGCTCACTCCAGCTCACTCCGAAAGAGCTTTTGGATGTTAATCCCCTGGGAAAATCTCCTGTCATCACAGATGGCGATGTGAATCTGGCAGAAAGTGGCGCTATCATTGGTCGGTTCATCTCTGGTGAACGACGTAGCAACATCTCACGCTTCGGGACCAGAATATCTCATCGAAAAGTACGGAAATGGGCGGTTCCGGACGACAACTGAATCCGAGCACATCAACAATTTATACTGTGGGAGTTTCTCCCCGTCCGTATATGTAAAACGTTTTGACTTTTGTTGTCCCTAAAAATTTAGATACACACTATGCGGAGGGTTCCTTGATGCCAGTTCTCGTCATGAGTTTGATCTTCCGCTTTGTGCCTCAGCAATCTCCATGGTTCCTTCGCCCCTTCATGCGATTCATATTCAGCCAATTGGAAAAGCTATTGGTCAAGCCAGAACTTGCGAAACATTCTGAATTAGTGAGTCGATACCTTGCCTCATTGTTTGGCGCCACATTCAAAGACCAAAAGGTCGAGCAGCAATTGAGTAAAGTC
The DNA here is from genome assembly GCA_030435615.1 of Armillaria luteobubalina. Classification (NCBI taxonomy): domain Eukaryota; kingdom Fungi; phylum Basidiomycota; class Agaricomycetes; order Agaricales; family Physalacriaceae; genus Armillaria; species Armillaria luteobubalina. The sequence goes on along the minus strand of JAUEPU010000305.1, from coordinate 41,967 downwards.
AAATGGATAGCCGGAGGCGTTGAGCCTACCTCCGCGGATTTCATAATGATATTTCCCCTGGAGGGTCTAGCTGAGATCAAAAAAGCAGGGAAGAATACGTCAGAGTACATTCAGAAAGTACACGCCCGGTAAGACGTGATTTACCTGGACTTCAAATTCAACCATTCATCGGCATTCCGACATTGCGTCACTTCTAGCCCGGCATACAAGCGAGTGAATACAATCTTAATTAAATTCTGTGCAAGCGTCTAATCTAACATACCTTCGACCTAGGGCCTTGAGAAAGGTGGGAAGTTCGCATACGCTTGATACTTTATCATAATTCCACGCTGCGCATGGCTCGTAAATGAAATTCATGGACCATGAGATTTTCCTTTGAGAGTACCCTTTTCATGACGCCGCTCATGCATTGCAATTTCGCAGACCTCGGCCATGGTGGTGTTTCTCTCTCATTCGGCCTCCAAAAAATACAAATGAACTCTGTTTGGTCGCAAGGCGATTTGATGAAGGACAAACGATCCTGCAGACTCGGGGCTCGGATCGAGTCCGGCAATCATTCTACTCGTTGGAACCTCCATCACTTCTGGCAGCTACACATTCGAAACACTGATGACCCTCCTGGACGTGTGCCTCTCTGTAACCTAATTCACAGCACCGTTACCTGAGCGGGCCGCCTACCCGCGTTTCGGGGACTTCACGTCCAAGTCTACAGGACATCACACAAGCGCCTTGGAAATAGCAGAACTGTGATGGTACTACCCTACACGGGTCTAGGATCTATTCATGGTGTATCACTGTGCCCTGTCCCTAGGTAAATATTTGCAACTGATCCGCCGACACCTCGCGCATCTCTGAGAGAAGAATGTTTTCATTGGCGGGTATGTATAAATCAGCATCAGATGTGGTGAAACAGACCTACGTCGGGCATACTCTGCTTCGGTCCACTGCTACAAACAAGGGCGAGGGTACATGGCTTCCAATTACATGTACAGAGTAAAATTCTACGGATACAATACGAGCACTAGTAGAATACAGAAATAAGATATATATAAGTAAAAACTAATTAGTGGAAATACATAGGGTAATGCTCACTTTTAAACGACAGGTGGGGTGGCGGCAATGAGATCATTGGAGCGCGCAGAAGTGAATAATGTCAAAGTTCTATCATTCCAGAGTCCATCAAGTGTTCCATGTGCCGTTTCGTTCATCGACGATCGTGGTCGGCCCGAGGACGACGAGGATTCGTAACAGGACCATGAAGTTGCAGCTCCCACTTTGCTGGTCCGTCTCCAGCCACCCAGTCACCTGTACGAGGGTCCCGCTCGAAATCACCATCCCTGTACCCGTATCTCTCCTGTAGTAACTTCAACAGAGGATTTGCGCAGAGCGGGGTCCATCCGCACGTTCTCCTCCGGGAAGATAGCTTCCAACCCCATGCCGGGATAAGCTCTCCTCAAACAGTGCCTCTTCGAATGAACAGCCACAGTTAAGGAACCCTGGGGGAGCCATCCTGGGGGGATGTACGCGTCGTTCGCGACGGGAATCATGCCAAGCACATAGGGCATTGCCAGCACGATTGAGTGAACAGAACTGACGCTGACGGGCCTCAGTACGAAGCCTCCAGGACTCTTGGAAAGGCGGTGAAGTAGATAGTCGTGGAGATGAGTTGCTGTTCAATTCCATCTGAAGCATTCGTATACGTTGGTTATCCTGTTCACTTGCACGTTCAAGCTCCTTGACCCGTCGTCGCAGGTTGGCGTATCTCCTCTTGAGGCGGTGTCAAGTATGGAGAGCCTGATGATGATGAAGGCGGGTGCGCCGGGAATGTTTCGTATTGTCTGTACGGGTCCGCGAATGGCGGTGATGTGAATGATGACGGGGGCGATGAATCGTTACGATAGTCATGATAACCATGGCATTGACGTCCGCATCTGTTGAGTCGTAGAACGGTGGATACACGGAGGGTTGAGATGGAAGCATTGGGGGCTGTGTGTGTCCTGCAGGCCAGGCCAAAGCTTCGTTCATCCCCCCTGGAGATTGTCCTGGGTTACCTTGGAAGGATACGAGGATCCCCTATGGCACCAGAGAGACTGGAGCTTGAGGACGTCGGCCTGTCCTATCTGCTGGTAGCAAAGATCAACACTTGTGCTCAAGTATTGACATATAGATACTTACCGCAGACGAAGCGTATAACTTGTTGTAGAGTATGTCATTTGCTGCTCGTCATCTGATGAACGTTCATTGCTTTATCTGCCACTTCCAACGCTTCCACCACGAGTTGACCACTGGCCGTTGTATGGTGAGGACATTTTAGGGTCTGCTGAAGGACGAACGCGGTTATCGAATCGCGTAATCAAAGGAGGGTAGGGGCGTTGTCTCTTAGGGCTGCCGGAACGCCGACGACAAAGCGTGTTGGACGAGGGGGTGTTCGTTAATGAAGGTGAGGAGGGAGGGGATATCAAATGGCGTTTCCGTCCGAGGCTCGACTTTAATATCAAGACTCGAGTCTGTTGGAAAGGGCAGCCACTGTAATGCTTGAGAGTTGTGCATGAGGGACAGCGGGCAGTGCAAATCACTGGCACTATGAACGAAGTGGAAAGATAGAGACCAACACGGCAGGTGCTCCGGACTGCCACTGTTTTAAAAACCGTGTTAGCTGCCTGGACGATGGATGGGGTCAATCCTGTAATTACAGAGATCAAAGCACGGGTCGGAGGGAGATCTTAAAACTTAACGACTCAAGATGGTCCTGCAACGGGCTGTACTCCGGAGTGATCACGTCGCCTCGCATGGTATATACGAGAATCTTGTAAATTGATTGATCTCAGCATCGATCATCTGATTCACAAAATGAAGCAAACCGAACCTAATAAGCCATGCACCCAAAAGATCATAGCGGTTCACAAAAATATGCGCTCTGCCTGGGGTCGACATATGGCAGGCAGAACGTGCCGCCTGTTTGTTTTTGATGCGAATGTCATACGACGTGGAATGTCGGTACTCCAGAAGACATGAAAGATTGTATCTAAGAGGAATGCCTAGGCCGCCATTCGGTAGGGTGGACTCGGAGATACCCCTGCAAACGCGAAACAGGTTGCCAAATCGGTGCATGCTGAGGGTCTTGCCATAATTCAAGTTTAAACGATAAACGTCTGATCTACACCTGTAGGAAAATCACAAACAGCGACTGGAGGGCCTAAGATGTTTCAATTTTTGGCAGGAACGATACACAAGACGATCTCGGGAAATTTCAAGAGATCTTAGGCGCCTCGGTCCCCAGATCTAGCCGGATCATTGGCCCTCATGGAATGGGAATCCTGGCAGTTCAATCATCAGATAGAAGAACCTAAGCCTCGAAGAGGATGGTCCTTACCATGAAGTACACAGGTGTGACTCCGGTAATGCTTGAGGTTGGCAGCAGGTATATTCTTTCGGGCGGTACGGATTTGCGTGAGGCTTCGCTGTCGGTAGTTTCCACGCAAATCAGCCCCTAGCCGGACATTTCATCATCTGCGCCATGTTCGCAATGGATCTCGCTGTAGGGTTTGCCCTTTGGAAGGATTTTACTACGCGTGAGATATCAGTGGGCTGTCGGTATGAAACGGACCCTTGGATGGAACTGACTCGATGTTGCGGGTATTATCACTTCCCCTTGGTCGGAAATAGTCACCACCCTAGTGATTTCTACGGCCGGCTTCCCAGCGCATCTATATGGTAAAGGTTGGGAAACTTGTGAAACTTGTCGGAAGTGCCCTTACATTCTAAAGAGACGGACGATGGCAAGCAGTCCACCGCTCGTGTTCCCTCCTTGGTCTTGCCTGGTTTGCAAGAATACTGCACGAGTTCTGCAATTTGGCAGCCTTTTCGTCTACCTTCCATGCTGAACCTTGGTGGTGCCAATTTGAATGGTCAAAAGTGACGGACGTGACAGATTACGTTTGTCACGCACGTCACAGTCTTGATAAACTTTCTGGAAAACGTTCGACCTTCTCCTTCATCTCCTCATCGATCTTCTTCATTTTTCTGATATTCACCATGGTCTTCAAAGTTGCTGGTGAGTACGATGGCACTGATACTCCCGCAACTGTTGACGCTGTTGCAGACGTTTCGCTCGCTGCCTTTGGCCGCAAAGAGATTGAGATTGCCGAGGTTGGACATATCACTCCTGCACCGATATTGATGATCTGATTCTGTCTGGCTGTAGAATGAGATGCCCGGGCTCATGTATCTCCGTCAGAAGGTTGGATCGCCTATTGTCTGTTCTTCGCCAGCACCTCACTTCAATGGTATATAGTACGGTCCTTCCCAGCCCTTGAAGGGCGCCCGTATCGCTGGTTGTCTTCACATGTATGTCTTGTCTTTTGTATATCTCCTCTTATTACGTCGTATCTTACTATGCATCAAGGACCATCCAAACGGCCGTTCTTATTGAAACCCTCACTGCTCTCGGAGCCGAGGTTACCTGGTCGTCCTGCGTCGTTATAATCCCTTTTTTTTCAAGGCGACGACGTCGTTTAAATGCGCTTTTGTAGAATATTTTCTCTACTCAGGACCATGCTGCTGCTGCGTAAGTCGAACCGTCCTCATCATGCTGTGCGTGGGTCCTGATACGCCATCAGTATCGCGGCCACGGGCGTGCCTGTCTTCGCCTGGAAAGGTGAAACCGAAGAAGAGTACAACTGGTGTATTGAACAGACTCTCGCTGCCTTCCCTGGCGGACAGCCTCTGAACATGATCCTCGATGATGGTGGTGATCTCACCACATCGTCCATGAGAAGTACCCTCAGTACCTCAAAGGTCCGTTATCACTAATGCATAATGCTCGCACATTCTTACATATTTACAAGACATTCGTGGCGTTTCTGAGGAAACCACTACCGGAGTTCACCATCTCTACAAAGCATTCCGCGAAGGCAAACTAAAGGTCCCAGCTATCAACGTGAACGACTCTGTCACCAAGTCCAAATTTGACAATCTTTACGGATGCCGTGAATCCCTTGTCGATGGGATCAAGCGTGCGACAGACGTTATGCTAGCTGGCAAGGTGGCCGTCGTTGCTGGTTTCGGAGACGTCGGAAAGGGTGTAAGTGTTTCCTTGTAACAGGTTAAGTTGTCCTGACGGGTGTTGTTAGTGTGCCGAGTCCTTGAGGTCCTATGGTGCTCGCGTCCTGATCACCGAGATCGACCCCATCAATGCCTTACAGGCTGCCATGGCTGGATATGAAGTTACTACCATGGAGGAAGCTGCTCCTAGGGGCAACGTGTTCGTTACCACGACCGGAAACAGGGATATCATTACTTCTGCTCACTTCCCAGTGATGCCTGAAGATGCCATCGTTTGCAAGTCAGTAACACGCATTCATGTGTTCGGCCTGTCATTTTATTGATGTTCCGTTTAGCATCGGTCACTTCGATGTTGAAATTGATGTTGCCTGGTTGAAGTCTAACGCACAGTCGGTTGTCAATGTCAAACCTCAAGTTGACCGTTTCACAATGCCCTCTGGACGTCCACATCATCCTCCTTGCTGAGGGTCGTCTCGTCAACCTCGGGTATGAATTCATGCAATTAGGTTGGTTGTTCTGACAAATTCACATCATTCTAACAGATGTGCTACTGGACACCCGTCCTTCGTCATGTCTTGCTCCTTCGCGAACCAGACCCTTGCTCAGATTGCACTCTGGACTACCCCCGAAAAATTCCCTCTCGGAGTTCACATCCTTCCCAAAGAGCTTGATGAGGAGGTCGCCCGCGCTCACTTGGCACAGCTGAACGTCAAATTGACGACCCTGTCTGATGCCCAGTCTAAGTACCTCGACATCCCCATCAATGGTGAGTGCACCGCTCCAGTTGTCTATTTCGGAGGTATCCTGAAATCATTATGTTTCTAGGCCCTACAAGGCCGACCACTACAGGTGCGAATCATAGTTCTGAATTGTTTCTTGAGCTAACCGCTTTCTGCGCATAGGTACTAAACGCATGGTTAGTTACCCGTAAGAACCGATGGCCTCAACGAGCCCTCGCCAATCAAACGGGAAGCAAGGATCTTCAACGTCCTTTTCTGAGCGGACTATCATTTCAACACTTGATTCCCTCAGATACAGTTTATTTATGGCAAGGGAAAACATATACAGTTGATCAGGCAGGTTGAGGGTACGACGTGGAGTTGGTGGGAGATGTGATAGCGTAGAAGGCATGTCAAAAAATGGTTGTATTTTAGAAGGCCTCAACGAGCCTCGAAGTGATTGTTGTCAAAAGTTTTTTGGTTCAAGATGTGTCGAAACCCCGAGATCACTGTCTGCGAAGGCTGGTCGATGGATATTGTCGCCTTATCGAACGTTGTCATTGTCGGTGAGTGTGGGTGCGGGATTGTACTGCCCTCCTAGTTTTGGTAAACTGATATCTTCTTTTGATGATGGTATCTCGAGCCGCCTCTTTTCCATTCAAGCCTTGTTCTGTTTGGTCTTACAATGCTCTCTGGGCAACGCTCGTCCGACTCGGGTGTCAGTGAAGTCTAGTCAGCGATTCTTACACTAAGGGCGGACTCTTATTTGGCTATCTGTTTGCAAAGTCAAATAGGCCTGGTGGCCGAAATCTTCAATCCTGTGCTTCTGCTATGATGCAGTAATTTTACTCATCTGGTGATCAGTATTGACCAACAACTTGAAGATTTCCCCTCGAGCTCGGCGAGTTCTTTCCGAGTGTCGGAAGAGTGCCTCTTCCTTGGCTGATTCACCATGATACATTCAGGCTACCTTCGAGGTGGAGTTGCACGAGGCCGTTCTACTCCAAGTCAATGTGCTTGCCTGTTGACCACCAAATAATGGCCGTTCATACTACAACTGATTACCACGTTAGTGCCGATCACACCGACCTTTCATTTCCAACTACAATCCTGCAACCGACAGAGATGCCATCCAAGGAGGACCATGAGGAATCCGAGTACACATATCATCCGCTTCACTTCGGCACCGAATCCAGAGAAACGTCGGAGACCTTTTTGCCACTAAGATGTGCAGAGTCATTTGCTAAGTATCTTGACAACAAATTCACCAACATCCAAGTTCTTTAAAACTCTTGGGGGTACAGTGGCTTCGAAGTGTCGTCGTTTGAGAGCATCGAAAGCTCCGTAAACATACACTCTCGTCATGGACTTACAAGACACAGTTTAAACCCGGGAATTCTAAGTGCTCACCCGAGTTCTAGCTCTTTCTCAGACTCAGACGTGTGAATTGTCTTAGGCTTATTAGTATGATATGTCTATTTCATAACCTCATACTTGTACGGCACGTACTTTCTTTTTTCTCTACTTGCTCATGCGACTTGCTTATACGATGAAGCTGCCCCTGATCCTCTGGAGGTATTCCAATACAAAACTATTATCCACTATCCACGGAAAGGTGTCAATGCTACTCAGTATAAACTTAACGGTAGCCTGAGGGTAAACTCACTGTCGGCCTTGCCTAGACGACTAGATGCATGGTACGATGATGTGAGGCTCAACTAAAGAAAAAAGACTTGGTTGGATTGATTGTGTGTGGTTCGCTTGTATTCGGTGAAAAACCTACTTACTCCGCTCGGTTCCTTTTCTCTTCCTCGCATTCTTGTTCATTGCTATCGCCGTTACACTAGGCATAGGTCAACTGTTGGCATGTGGAATAGGCCTGCGTCGGTCAAAATCTTTAATCCTGTGCTCCTACTACCTTTTCTTGGGATACAGTGATTGTATCCATCTGGTGATCAGAAGATTTCAGCTTCAACAAGTTCTTTCCGGGTTTCAGACACGAGATGTTCCGGGAGGTAACTTAGATGACAAAATACCGTCCTCTTGATAAAGTTAGACTGTATTCAAGAACACTTTGCCATGTGCAATCCCGATGTTCTGAGATATTATACAACAACTTGAAGATCAAAATAGATAGTGGATGCACGTGATTCAGGGTCTGTTCTATTATTGTCAATCCGTTCAAGCATGATCCATGGACGTCGCGTTCCTGGATACGCACTCGATTTCCTACTGACCACTCGAAACATTCACGAACTGATTCCGTCGCAAATATTTTTGAAAAGGAAGCATGCCGGACGCCTCTGCCTTGGGTCCTATAGATCCTAGCTCGGTCATTGCGCTGGATCCCAGCGGTAATTCCCATCAAGAAAGGAGATAAAGGCACCCTGGATAATGCGCAAGCTGGTGGGGGTAAGTCCTACATTGTATACTAGTATTTTTCCCAACGTATACTCAATTACGATGTCGCGATTAGTCGATGACTGGCCGAATCGTATTATCATCATACGAATCTCTCCGCGCAGCTGGTACTAGTATTATATGCCTTTCCCCTTGGGGAGACTCTTCGCCGCTTTCACTACCGTGCATACGCTTTCGGGATATCGCGGTTCACACTGTGATTGCCGCGACTGTACGTTGATCTTGGCCATCAACCTTAGAGCGCCAATGCTAATATACACAGGGTGGTATGGCTGCCGTAGCTGCCCCGGTATGCGCGTTAATCTGTGTGAATACCATTCGGTACACTTACTACATTGCTAGGTAATGGGTCCAGTATCCGACCTTGTCGTGGGTTCACTTGGTGATACCATCCTCGTTGAGATGGGAATGCACGCGGGTTTCGAGGCCACCACAAAGATCGCGAATGACTTGGTCATCGATAAGGCGGTGAAGCACATGATACCGACACACTCAAAGATGCTTGAGACTACAAACGTCAAAGTGATCCTTATCACGCTGAAGTTTAAGCAAACATGCAAGATGCTGCTCTTGGTTTTTTCAGGAGCAGTGTACACAAGTACGCCTTTCTCGTGATGAGAAGACATTCTACTATAGTTATATTTGTTTAGAGATCCGTCCTCTCTTCTCTTCGGTGATGGACTACTTCTCCATCGAGAAAGGATGGTTTTCACCGTACCTTTTTGCCAGTTCGCGCCGGCCCATCATTCCTCGTACAATGCAACCTGATGTTCTCTTTTGTCATAGCCCATTCCTTCAAGGTAAGTTCTTCTATTTGATCTGTTGTTATGCTCATTATTTTTATCCTATGTCAGGGGATTATAGTATCGGCGAGACGCTCATGAAAGAATCGGCATCAGTCATTATGTTAACAGCTCCTCCCGCGGAGGTGAAGGCCATTCAAGCTGAAGAACCTTCACACTTTTCCTTCTCGAATTTAAGTATACCATCTTTGTCTTTATCTCATATTCTTTCTCGCTCTCGCAGTCCCTCTCCGTCGCCAGAGTCAGGAAAAGGCGTCACGCTCGAGGGTGATCCTACGCCTCAGCTTACACCTCTCCCGGCCCCTCCATCTCCGAGGCGCTTGGTGGTTGTCCTAGTTGGGTTGAAGCCTCACAGGAAGCTCTGGACGACAAGCGCTCGCCCGGGAGAAAGCGTCATCAATTATCTCCTTCTAAACGGCTGTCCGGCCATCGTGGTTCCCGTCAAAGTCGGCGCACCACTCTTAGCGTGGGACGCGCTTACTTTGGAAGAGCTGTGGAAGGTAGAACTCCCTCTTGAAGGAGGTGAAAGCCAGTCGGGGCAATTCGAAGGAATTGTCAACGTACTTTATGAGTTCTTGGATTTGTGTATTGATTGGGAGAGGGTTGTATTCGACGAGGGAAATTCCGGGCATGATGAAGACACGAAGAGAAGTATTGTCAAGGCATCTTTGATGTTACTACTCGCAGCAGCTATTAGAAGCAAGGAGTGCAAGGAAGTTGTAGACGAAGTTGACAAGGAGAGGGGCGGGATTGCAATGTGGAGAATCCCATAGAGTTTCCAAGGCAGTGGAAGGCGTCGTTCTTATCGTGTTGCAATACAGAAACTCCGACGACTTTACGGGCTTATTTGCACTTGTGCAGATAGATCATAAATACTGATCAAACCTCGGGAGAATGTACTTGTATCGCGAGTCATTTATTTTAACACAGAAGGCGAGATGACACTGTACCTGACTATACTTACCAACACAATTATTTCTTCTTCGAAGTGGTATTGAAGTGGTATCAATGACGGCTCCTTCAAGATGAATCGTATTGAATGCCTTATGCACGCTACGTGTTTCCTTCCCCTTCAAATATGCATCCCACATCGACAACTCAGTACGATTAATCTGGATGCTTTCCCTAACGATGACCCTTTCCTACCCAGATATCTCGGAACCGGCCCAACTCCAAACCGCCAACTTCTTCTAACCCATCCATTCCTGATAAACAATCCAAGAAACCCCAAGCGTCCCACCCTCCATTGCTGAACCAGACCTGCTCACCAAGGCCAGGATATTATATAACGTTCCAAAGCGTATGTGTGATATTGATATTGATGCAAGTGGTTGTATGTATAAGTGTATATGCTAGTTTGGTTGGAAAGATATGCGCAGCGAAAAATATAGAACACGAAAGAAAATCTCAAAGGAACACGTACAACAAGATCAAGCTTCACAGCCGAACAGCAAAGGTGAGTAAGTTACAGGCCCCTGGAACCAAAAAGAAAGCTCGTCGTAGGGGTATAGTTAGGAACAAATCGACGAATGAAAAACCATAATAGATGGGAGAGACCGCATCGTAGAGTGAAGGGTTGAGTCCCATCTTGACGTCTAACTTCCCATAACGAAAACAACATCGTCTTCCTCCTCCTCCTCGTCTTCTTTCGCATCTTCGGAGTCTACTTCGACTCGGTGCTCCAACTTGTCTACGCTGATAGCACTCTCTTTTGCGTCCGGCAACACAAATTGTTCCCATCCAATCATCCTCACGTAGTCCCCAGTTGCATTTAGCTCTACCATCGTAGAAAGGGTGAGCACATCTCTCACAATCCCATTGTCAATGACGTTCGTTATTTGCCTAACGCGATTGAACGAGGCAATGAGTGATATTGGTATCCATCCCTGCGCATCCATCTAGATAAACATTTAGGTGAGAACATGATCGAAAGTTGGGGAAATAGACACTCACTTGCCGCCGTAAAAACAGATCCTGGGCCATATTCTGCATGCTCAGATAATATTCGAGTTGTCCAAGCAGGTACCACCTCGTCGAATCGAGTGGAAATGTGATCACAGTCACAGGTGTCGGCAATGGCGGCGCATTTGGGCTATGTGGTTGCACTGGTGCGCTACCCATAGGTAGAGGTGGTGGCAGGCCATGCATAGTCAGATCCTGATGCGGCTGATGCGGTTGCATGACACCGTTCTGATAGCTGTCGTACCCAGTATCGAAATATTGCGGCTGATGGGGTGGAAGCGGAGGGTGCATATGCCCATGCGTATGATAATACGCCTCGCTGTACCCCAACCCATCACCCACATTGTTAGCAAACTGAGGGACAAAGTGCTGCTGCTGAGGAGAGTAACCAGGCGCCTGCGCACCGCCACGATGGAACCCTCTCCAAGCGCCGCGTCCTCTCCCTCTCCATCCACGTCCTCTCCTTTCACCAGTATAGTACCCTCTGTCAAAACCGTTATTGTGGCTACCGAAGAAGCCACCACGCTTTCCTCGAGGAGTATACGGTGATCGCTCTTGCATGTTCCCATTTTCGCTCCAGCTATCGCCAGTCCCGTTTCCATTGATGCCGCCGGTTATGATACCGTTTTCGTTCTCTCTTTCCCTTTCCCGAACTCTAAGTTCGCGCGCGCGTTCATATTCCCTTCGCGATCTCTCCTCTCTCGCCGTACGCACTGCGGATCCACTCCCGCTGGCATGGCCAAACCCGAATCCAAAGTCCTTGACCACCCACTCTTCGTCCGTGTGGTTCGCCGCATCAATTTCGACGAGTGAAATTATTGACTGGGTGTGATGCTGCTGCTGCTGGTACGTGTCCACTGGGACTTCGATACCATTCGGCGTCGGTCCGTTCATTATCGGAGACATCCCGAACTGCGGGATCTCAAGAGCAGGTAACGGCGGATGGGACGGGTAGTGCTCGCTCCTGTATCCATTTGTACCAACCTCCTCGATGCTCTCTTCCCGCGTACCCTGACCGTCTTTCGTTACCGAGCCTGTTGTTCCGAATTCCCACTTTTTCTCTGTGAGATCTATAACACCTGCTTCGTTTGTCCTTTTTTTGACACCGATTGAGAAGCCGCTAAAAGCTCTCTCCAGTTCATGTGCTACTGCACAATCGGTCGAAGGCGGAGCGGGGCTCGGCGCCTGACTGCTACCTGGCATGCCAACACTCCCAAATACCACTTTACGCGATGAATCAGTTCCTTCGCGCCCTAGTGCGGGTCCGGCAACAGCCTCGGAATCTTCCGGTCGTGGAGGTTTCGTCGCAGCGGTATTATTCGGGGGGTGGTCGGTCGACGGCGTGCCGTTCGGCGGTTGATGTGGCTGATGTTCGGTTTCTGTCTGTGAAGGAGGCTGGAGGACCTGAGAAGGGAAAGGTTGAGAAGGGGGATAGGGATATCCTGCATATTCTGGCGTATGATGACCAGATCCTGATGTATGGTAGCCATTCCAATACAAGTATGGCTGAGGCGGTGGCGGCGGATACATGGGATATGGTGACGGCAGGGGTAGATGCTGCTGATGCGAAGGGCTGTGGTAAGGATAGTACGGCGCATTGACTACAGGCTGCGGTGAAAAGGAATAAGGTGAGGTCAGATTTTGTGTTTGGACTTGCGGAGACGACCGTGAGGTGCTTGCTAACTCCTCCTCCGGCAATCGCCTCCCTCTAGGTAGTCTTGGGCTTGAGGCCTGACTGTGAATGCGAGACTGATTCCGACTCTGGGAGCCGCTTGGGGTATTTCTTACTGAATTGGAATGTGAAGGATGCCGTGAACGGGAGTCAGAGTTGGAATGAGAGGTGGCGCGGCGTGCAGCGTCGGCGGCAGCTTGCAGCTCCTCAGCAGGTATTGCGATCCATTTTGTCTTTTCGCCTGTGATGCAAACGATAAAGAGATCAGGATAAATGACATAGGTATGAATCCCAGGCCACGCGTACTTTTTGTCGTCGACCTTTGCGGTTCGCCAACAGTGTTGATATATCGTGTCGACTCACTTGTTCCCGACTGCGACTCGTCCTCACCTATGAGAATATTTCATGATAACTTAGCACTGGTTGGAACTCAGTACATACCATTCGTGGAGCTGCTCTGGTTCGACGCCAATTTTCCCACCTCTGGCCAGCTGTCGCCATCGTCTGGTGATGGCCGCAGTGGCATCCGAACCACAAATGGGTCGTCATCATCCAGAAAGGCTGGTATCGATGGCTTAAGAGTTGTCGTTCGCGAAGCCGTCATTTGCTCCTTACGGACGTTCCAGACATTTACAACCGGCACTTTCGCGTCAGTAGTATCGAGTGAAGGCGAAGGCGGTCTCGTTCCTAGGATAACGGACGAGTTTGGTGTTGTTGAATTTGAGTTAGATTTGGAGAAAGAAGTAGAGACTGTCGAGGTCGACGAGGCACTGCTTGTAGTTGCTCGTTGAACATCGTTTGGTGAGCGAATATTTTGAGCTTTCCGGGCAAGATCGGCATACGACAGCCTTGAAGGGGTCGCCATGGATGTCGATAGATTACAATTTCTGGAATCCGGACGTACAGGAAGGGGGAGATTATAAGAGGAGGTGGTAGTCGCTGCACAAGCCGTGATTTGTGATTGTTTCCCCACCCTTCCCAAAAAAGATGAAATATGCCCCTATTTCCAAACCCGAACATTATAATGCTTATTATTTCTCGCCAATCTCTCGCTAACTGCGGAACAATCAATAAAATAATGAAATTTTGACGATCCATCGTTGTTCTTATTAGATGAAACAAAGCGACGCGATGGTACCACGATAGATGTAGCTAGGTCATCTTACAGAATAATGGTACCACAAACGCATAAACGCATACCTTCTCACCGCCCAAAATCCTCACATAAGTAGTAAATGCCACCCATAATCAGATCTTAATCAAATATTTCGACAACTGAGAGGTATAATGCCTCAAACATCCATTAACGATCATTTCACACGTAGCTATGAATAAGAACGGAGGTGGCAATGATATTCGAGAAGCCCAATGACCGATTACTGCCAGAGCAACCAGTCCAGATATCGGCAAAGTATCCTTGTTAACCAAAAAGTAATCAATTCTTGGGTCAGTAATCATCAACGACAGAAACACGGAGTGATGCGGTAAATGAGTACTATCCTGTGTACATATATACAAAATACCAAACCAACACTGTTGGGGGATCCGTGGGATATCTACGGTAATATCAAACTGTTTAAGCATTTGTGGCGCCATAGGAAGGAGGCGCTTGATACGGTGCAGAGTTCAGAACAGGTTGATAGTAGCCGTATCCCACATCTAAAGCAAAATAAACTAAATTAGTATCTGCTGCGGGGCTAAAAAACGCATTACGAACATTCGTATCCTCCCGGACCATACAGTTCTTCTGCCTTGATCTTCTTGTAAATGAGCCAGAAAGCGTGCTGTGAGTGCATTAGTCTTAATGCAACAACGCACCCGACGCATGACCGTGCTTACAATGTGCCCAGGGAAAGCACCGATGCTGTACATATCTCAATCAGTCTGAGGAGGAGGATGTGACAGATATCACTCACAGAGTCAGGAGAAAGTTGATGAGGAGGTCAGTACCACAGCCAGATACGAAGAAGGCAGCTGCAGGTGGAAACAGGATAGCAACCTGGATAATTCGAGATCCACAACAGCAAAATGCATCAAATTCTGTCAGCCAAGGAAGAAAATGCCTTTCTCACAATAATAAGAAGAATATCTGAGGACTTTACAGGCATCTTGGACGCAGAAAGAGGCGAGGAAGCAAGAGGCAGTGGTGGTATGATACGAAGTTCAGCAGGTGCATGCACTGATCGATGTACGTCATACACGTGATGAATCCAGAACGTCGATCACTGAGTTTTTCAGAATTGGCAGATTCACAAGTCCCGCCTTCCCTCATCAATAAATCCGGACAACGACACGTAAATTACAATGCACCAGAAGTAGTTCTACAGAGAGGTCATAATATACAGTAGAGGTGGTGTATTTGAGCAGATGGAACAAGCAAGCAAAGTCATGAATAGATAACCGTATAAATCTTCACAAAATATTCGTTTGTGCCAATGTCTTGACGAGTATGACTTCTTGGACTACTTGGACTGGTCAACCAATGCCCCGCAGATGATGACAATGTCCGTACCTTGTGTGATAACCAAAGATGTAGATTCTGTGTTCTGTCACATTGAGATGTTCAGAGAGGATCCGGCGGACGGGGGATATACTACGCACTATTGCACATGTCAGATGCGCGTGGACTTTCCGTTTCTTTGGAGTTGTCTGGTTGTGCATCGCCGTAAACACATCCAGTAGATCTATTGGGACACAGCCAATCAGGACCTAGTTCAACAGCAGAAATGTTACGTACATCTGGAGACATGATTAGCTTCATTCGGCCTGTCTTTGTAGTTTGGTACGTATTTGCTGAACTGTACGCCATTGTTGAGATTTGCTTCGAGTATATCCATCTTGTTCAAGAACAAGATCAAGTCTACCGGGGCGAGCAGCTTATTGCTGCATATCATTTTCCACAGCTTGAATGAATCCGCCTGAAGTAGACCTTGAGCGTTGAGTTTCTGAAAGATCCTGCACGGACTTACCAGCCGGTTTACGCTAGCGTCTTCAGCCAAGACCTGATTGAAGGCTGCCGAATGCTTTAGCTAAACGAAGGGTGCTATGGGAACGAATCCGTTCGAACCTGATATGGGTGCTAGAAAAATAATCGCCGTGACTAAAGACCCATGTGGTCTGTTAGTATTACCGTGCCGAGGGCCGGAAGCAAGCGACGTACCATCGTCGAAGAACTGCGCCCACTTGGCTGATGAAACAGATGCGTTAATGTTATCAGGTGAACACGATGCGAAAAACACTGACTTCGCTGACTCCGGCTGCCTCCAACGTCGTATATTATCCAATGCTTTCCTTCGGGGCCTGGTGGAAAAACACCTTGACCCTGAATCAGCGAAGGAGATCTTGATGATCATATTACCCATACACACCTGTGTCCATTGGTATACGATGCTCCTCGGGCCCTATCGTTTTTACTCGTGCCCGTAGTATATCTTCTGCAGTGCTAGTTAGTTATTGTTATCACTGCGTTTGATCAAACGACTTGCGAGAAGTAGGCACATAATTCCGTTTTGATATTCTTTCGACATCTTCTAGGAAGCTGTGGGGGAAGAGACCATATGTTAATACTGCTGTTATAATCCCGAGTAATGGAACACTCACAAGCCCGGCTGGTGGTCCAATGATATATCTCTCTCCGCTAAGCGGCACTGCACCTCTCTGGCCCTCCATAGAGCCTGGATATCATCCACGCAGGCTTCTAATATCCGCCTGTCCTGTTCGTCCTCCATCTTATCATGTGCAGACCGGCCGGGGGAGGAATCGGCTGGTCTCCGAAGTTTCATGAATCCCATCCAGCCCGAACCAGATCGTACAGAGACCTCGGACGCTTTGGCAGGGTGATACCGGGGGAATTCCTTTAGTTCATCGCCGCTGACGACTGGGAGGAATAAGGAACCGGATATGCGATGCATCAGAGAGTCTTCAACTTGCTTCAACGGCCGTAGGCTGAACTGTATTCGGCGCAGGTTATCGGGTTCAGAGGAAGGGGATGTGGAGGGCGGTGAGCTAGTCGGTCTTTCGGACGACAGAAGGTCTAATATGAAGTTGACAGAACGGACCAGGTTCAGATGTATAATTGGTCGCCATAGCTCAGCCTAAGGTATAGCCTTGATGAGCAACGAGTTTAAATCTGCGAAGAGGGTAGTTACTCACCTCGGCCTGAAAAGTTTTGGGCGCGAACCGTAGTTGGAAGTTCTTTAAGACAGTAGACTTTCCAGATTCTGCTTGACCTACATGCATTTTCGTAGTCAGAAAGAGCGTGCTTCAACCAACGCATGAACGACGTACCCAGTAAAAGCAGCTTTACACCGTTCTGTTTCTTCCTCTGCTCCTTCTCGATGCTGATGGCACGGTCTATAGCATCGCTGACTTTCTGTGCCTCTCGCTCCCTCTCCAGGCGCGCCAAACGTTCCTCTTCATTAGCGTCTGGTGGATTGGGCGGTGGCCAAGGACCGCCGTCTGTCGATGTACGCACAATTGTCGCAATACTAGGCATGAAGGTAGAAAGCAAACACGCTAAGGAGGGCCGCAAGAGGGCCCGGTCAAATCATAAGCTCCCATGGTACATGATCGGCTGTTGGTAATTTGAATTGAGGTGGCTTCTGGATTTAGGTTGTACCCGAGGGTCGATTTTTTGACTTGTGAAACACATTCAATTGCCCGCGGCACCACCGCCTCCCACCCTCTTGTGTAGGGAAAAATGAATGAAATGTAAGACATAATCCTTCGAGTGTGGGTCGAGTACGTTTTGAGTCCGTGAGTCCGAGTCGGATGAGCCCAAGAGTTCCCCTATTAGTCCGACCCCAGCGGGTTAAAGGGGCACATGGCAGAGCCCAGATAATGGTTTGTACAATGCAGCTCGGAAAAAAGGTTGGGTTCCATTTGATCAATGGACGGTCAGGGAAGCGTCGGTAACGGATTATGCTGCCTAACGCGTACGACGCGTAAGCTGCGGAATGGCGCGCCGGCATCAATAGCTATGATACTATGCTCCGAAAATCAGAAAGCCCACTACGCGCCGTGTGGAACTTTCGGGCCAGTGCCTCGGACCCTTTTGAAAATTCGTCCTGAGACCCAGTCTGATGATAGCTGATGATTCGAACTCGGGACTCATATATCATGTGGGAGAAATGTGCAATCGGTACCGTAAGAATAGGAAGCGAGACTGCATTTGTCGACTTGAAATTCGTGGCGCATCAAATTAATTGTGATCTGTGAAAGCTAACAAGTTTTATTCCCATGTCACAAGTATAATGGCTGTTATCTCACTTGGGCGGTAGGAGACAGACATTAATACCGTAACATACGGAGGCAGTTACCATGAATTGTGAAGGCCTGAATGATGGGTCAAGTCAGCCACAGCCCCATTCAGATTGTTGTCAAATCTGAGTCACCGTGACTTTTGCGGGATTGACATCGTTAAAAGGCCTCTCTCTTACACCAAAAAGGCCCGAATCAATATCCTCGAAAGCATCCGCACAAAGAATGCCGCTCACCAAAGATGATCATGTATTCTTCTGGAAGCCAGAACAGCCCAAGTGCGTCCTTAATATGGGATACACTTTGTTTATGAATGACCCACATGACTCTTAGCGGCTGGGCCGGCCAATGGTATCCCTCTCCATTCACCCTTGAAATAAATATCTCAGACGAGATCGAGACGCTTACATTCCCCACCGCCGAGCATTGGATGATGTTCCAAAAAGCACTCCTGTTCGATGACATTCCGATTGCTCGACAAGTACTTCTCACTTCCGGACTTGCAGCGGTCAAATCTCTGGGCCGAAAAGTCTCCAATTTCGACGATGATATCTGGAACCGTGAACGAGTTCGGATTGTATTAGAAGGGAACCTACATAAATTTAAGCAGAATCCTGAGCTGAAAGAAATTTTACTTGGAACTAGGGAGAAGGTCCTGGTAGAAGCCAGTCCCCGAGATCGAATATGGGGAATCGGATATGGAGGGAAAAATGCGATGAATAAGAAGGACCAGTGGGGATTAAACCTGCTTGGACAAGCCTTGATGGAGACGAGGAGGCAGCTAAGGGCCGAGGCTTAGATTAAACCTGGCAATGAATTGTTTGTATCCGAAATTGAATTATTTGGAAGTACAGGCTCTGCACTTGTATTAGCTGTAGCCAACCCACCTTTCGCGGCTTGTCTGGACCCGGTCAGATAAATTGGGTGCCCTCAACACACGGCTGATCCAGAAGTACATTGAGCTTTTCAAGGCCCAGAGCCTAGAGCCTAATCGAACCCCAACATTTCCGATCGTTCTGGGAGAAAGCCGCCGGTAGCATTTGTATAGTCAAACACGCGAGTGGTCTACCGCCGGATACTGTATCTGTTATTTGAATACACCGAACACATGCAGTGTAGAATTCAAGTTTTGTACACAGCCGATCATTTTAATAAAAATTATGTCCGTGAATTGCGTCTCGATTTCAGCGTTGGTTGAAAGATAGACCTTGTCTTGGGAGAGTCGCGAGGTGGTGTTTAATGATAGAGAGTCACGAAGGTGGGGCTGATAACGTTGGCTTCGCGATTCTAGTAAACGTACCCAAGGAAAGAGGTGCGAAGAGAAAATAAACCATTTGATGGCCTAGGAGATAGTCTGATGAGCTGGCGTTGCCTGAGTAGAGAGGTTTGAAATAGTGGGTCCCAGGGATTGCGAGTTGGGAAGATAATGCACTATGCAATTGTCCTGCGCTTCACAGACGGCCTCTATGCGCTCGAGCTAGTAGAGTCAGACTGTATTAGTCCGATCCTCCCACGATGTGAACGGGCATAGAATCTTAGAGCAGAGGCACTCCCGATGGACCTGCACTGTCCGGATATGCGTCGTTGTGTGCGACCGTAATACAGCAAATCGAGAGTATACGACGGCTGTACAACGTTCTTAGCCGATGCCGCGGAAACAACCTATAGGAGCGTGTTACGAGGAAAATGGACACTGGGCATCCTCTTTGAAAACGAGAGGCCAAGGCAGTTCCCAGTCCCTTTTGCATTGTTTGAACATGTCAATGCGACGGCACGGGATAAGATCATGATGCCATACCGTACCGCGATATCCACGTGATCGCGGCCGACGTGGTAAACCTAGAGAAATCTTGGTAGGGAATTGGGGAGGGCAGGGAGCTGGGCAGAGGAGCTGATACCGGTTTGCAACAAGTACAACGCTGGTGTTCAGCGGTAGCGTTGAATAAAGCGACCGGAGTTTGAATATCACGTACAAAGCTAAAGGTTCTCACGCCATTCATTGCGGCGCGAGGCGCTCGAATTCACCATGCTCAAAAATCCAGGCGTTTCAGCCGTGTGAATAAAACAGATGAAGCAGGTACAAAATCCCTAGGAAATAGATGAAAAGCCTTCAAATTTGAAGAGATCTCCGTTTCAGCCATATACAATAGTACAGATGCGACCGAAGCAATCTCAGTCTCAACCAACTCCTCTTATTCTGGTGTATTGCTAGTTTAAGCAATTCTGACTTTCCTTGGTTAGTCTCGCATTTGCACTACTGATTTCATTGACCAAGGCAGAAAATGATGTATCAGCTCCGTGATAGTGCCAATAACGCACCCAATGACCACCTGTATAGTTGTCAGGAGCTCTCACTACCGTATAACCCTGAGCTTGAGATACGTACGCGAACGGCGGTTGAATTGCCCTTACACGTATGCTCGAACGGCACGGGTGAGATCATCAAATAACAACTCCACTGTCTGAATATGGCCTGAGAGGTACCCAACGCTCATGGCCTCGATGATTGCGGCTGAACACGAGGGGCTACAAACCGGATCTGATTGATAGGTTATAAGTAACTATCAAGGGGTCGAGGGAGTCGCTGACACGAAGTTGCATTTGTATCCTACGCCTTCGAGAGATGAGATATTCCCAGCTACGGGCAAAATTCAACACTCGAGCAGCTCCAGTAGTGTTCCTCCCTTCAATACCACGTAGGATTAATGGGCGGACCCGATGGAGTTAAGTGGGTTGGCAGAGGATGGTTCGTTAAAGACATATTTCAGGCCTTTTTGTGCGTTTGTACAATGTATGTGGTGAAGAATGAAAGATTACCACGGACAGCCTCAGGAGCTTTAGAATTGAACCGTCAGGTGACACTTTTACAACGGTTAGGATCAAAAGCCTAGCGGCGCCCTAGTAAAACTTTTCATAGGGAAGGATGTGCTAGACTAGCCTTTCGCTTCGTGCCATCGACTTTTTCTGTGGAAACGACAGGAGAATAATAGACTAAGTATTTTCAAAGTGTTTGACAGTACACAGAGAGGCAACGATAGCTCTACGCATGTGAGCACTGTAGAGATTGTAGAGAAGAAAAGCCGAATCGAAACAAGGCTCATTGAATGGAGTAAATCATGCGTTACCGATGGGACCGGCTACACAGGTAGAAGACCAAGACATAATTACGGATACATGCTTTTCTTTGTTACCAGAGAGAAATTTTTTTGATAGAGTGTGAGTGCGAATGGACCGGCAAGGATCTCGGATGTTTGACACAGCTCCCTGCCAAGCGTCCGCAGGCTAAAATATTCCGTTGAACCGGTGCGAAGGACGCATACTCTCCACTCGAACTCCGAGGCTGGTGACAGTTCTGCCGCGACGATTTTCCTGCAGTTCGAAAGGTTTATCCGCAATAACGGTGAATCACAGATTAAAGACCTCTCCATGAGCCAGTGAGGTGTAACGGAGAAAATTCTATAGTGATCGGCCGTAGGATTGACACCCTTCGATATTTCGTGGATGAAGAGTCACTTGTTCTAGTTAGAGGCGTCATTGTCAGTCTGAGGATTTAGGATGGGAAGGGGCGAGTCGATCGCCGATTTACATCAAGTGAAAATTCTTCCCCGCGCGGCAATTGCCGAGGATGACTTGTATGTCTTAACAAAGGAAATCGACTTGATATGGTCGAGCCTATCTAGCTTCGGCAGATAGCACTGGTAGAACCTCCGATTATTATGTATAACACGAGTGTATATATAAGCGATATCTCTGTACTGTACGTCTTTAGGGTATATAACGTCCATTCTATCCTGGCATTGCAAATATTTCTCGAATCCTTGCGAAGCCCGTAACGTCATACTACCTACTCACTCCTGGAGCTGAAGTTTACATGGGAGGTGGTCCTTCATCGATTGATGACCCGCTGTCATCCGACTCTATGTCTTTCACAGCCTTCGGCGCGTCTTCATCGCTCCACGCGGTTTCCTCTCCCTCTGCCCATGATCCGCTAGGTGGGAATGTTTCGCCGAAGTTGACAACCCTCATCAGTTCACCTGGAGGTACGAGCTTTGCAATATCCAGGATATGGGGATGGCCACCGTCAAGGATGCCTACGCGCTTCATTGACAGCAGCTGAAAATGCCCTCAGAACATCTCTTTGTTTTAAGTAAACAACATGACTTACGTTGTGGGCCGCATGCGAGTGATCGTACACACCACCGAAAAATGCTGTAGTTGCATCTTTGCCAATATATCTCGCTAGCAACGGTTTTCCACCGGGATGATGATCAAGGAAACCAGACAAGTCATGTATAAATCCAGAGACAAGAACGAGAGGTCGCTTAGTGGACTGCTTTTGGACTGAAAAATGAAGTCGGAATCAGTAGTATAGCGTGGGAATACGGAAAGACCCTTACAGCTCTCATACGTGACGACAGGTAACTGATCTGCGTGCTTGCACCACTCAACGCGTTCTTGCTTTGCTCTAAGCCGCTTCATTTCCATCAGAAGCTCTCCTTTCTGGATCTCGTTTGAAGGGAACATCTATAGGAAGGCATTAACAGGAATCACGGAAAACGACGAACGTGCAGGAACCTTCAGTTGCGAGGCAAGTCCTACACACTCCATGAGCCAGATAAACCATTTGGTGGGATCATACTGGTACCATTCGATGGCGTTCCGATAATCTGTCGGGAACTAGGAAGCAAAGAGATGACATCTTGACGTGACCATGGGAAACGAAGAAAGAACTGACCTGGTGATGGAAATTATGGTAACCTTCTCCGACGGTAACAATCGCCGTCAGAAAATGGTTCTTGGGTGTGTGTTTATCGTCAAAGGGGGCATCGCCGATCCAATGGGCGAGAGAATTGACACAGAAAGTCGACTGTGTGAAGAATCTAAACAAGGAACACAGGAACAGGGGCAGGGAGATGACGAACGTGGTGTACAACTAGCAGCCTGACCATACCGGCATATACGAGCCCACCCTTCGCGTCTCCCCAACCAAAGTGAGCTATCGCAGTCGGGACCCCGAATGCCATGATAAAAATAAGCCAAGTGAAATTCCGATGCTGCCACTGGAGCAGAGGATCCCTTCCAAGGTCACTGACGTCGGCTTTGCCAATTGTTCTCCTTGGCCGCACCAACATCCAGCCTATGTGGCTGTAAAAAAATCCCCGCAAGGCATTGTAGGGGTCCAGGTCGGTATCGGTGTATCTGTGATGCGCCCTGTGGCCTCGACTCCACCATTTGACGGACCCCTGCACTGCGCCAGAGGCGCCAAGAAGAAGGAAAATTTGTAGTGGAAGGGAAGCGTTGTAGGAACGGTGGGCCCAGAGCCTGTGGTATCCAGCGGTGATGCTCAGACCCGTGTAGAAATAGTACACGAATGCCAGCAGGAAGGTAGGAAGGCGTAAAGAAGTGGTTAGTGCGCCATAGAGAGAGGCGAGGGGTATGAATGTGAGGGCAAAGACCGAGATCCACTCGACTTCACGAAAAAACGAAGAGCTCGTTATTGGGGGTAGTGGCGTAGTGGTGAGCAGAGTATGTTGCACGTAATTTTCTGGGACGAAGGTAGGGTCATTATATGGATCTTTCGCTGCTCCTGTGAGGCCGACAGAAGACTTTTTCTCGAGGGGAGATTTGGTGGCCATCATGGAATCTAAGTATCCATGAAATTGGGGTATCCTTGGGGAACAAGATGGCGTGTCCCATTTAAATAGTATTGAATATTATTGAATGTCCGTCGGTCTAATGCCGTCGGCCCCCCACAGCCACGATGACGGATGTCATGTGACCGTCGAGAAACTCTAGATGGAAACTGAGGAGGCCCAGGGAACGGTCCAGGGTCTGTTGAGAACTCCAGATGGAAATAAGAAACTCGGATTCGGTTTTGGTCTCGCACTCGCATTCGATCTCGCTACGACGACATATACTGCTCGTGTTTTCACGCATTACCTTGGTAACCTAGCTTGTCAAGCAGAGTTAGTCTCGCGTTTTCCCCACCTGGGTCCAAGTAAACAATCAATTCGTTTTACAGACGCTGTATATAAACAAGTCAAAAACACTTCCGAGACGGTTGTCCGTAGCCCATTCAGTCTTTCCGCAGCGATTCGTTCCTCGACGGGCAACGCGGCCAGAACCACATTGGACTGATCGCGCAAAGAGAGTATTTCCAGGAACAGCGGAAAATACAAATTTTATCTCCAAGGGATCCAAACTCGGTCTGGTAGGTGCCTATCCGTGATGCGGAGGATTCCTTCGATCAGCACTTTCTCGATGATTATTTTGAGAAGGGCAAGGCGCGATACCTGAAGAGTGGGCTCGGAACATGTAGAATGACGCGCTTCTCACCTAGATAGGACTCACTATGAAGAATCTCAATGTCTTCATGAACAGAAGCGTCAACATTGGCGAAGCATTGGTGCTAGACAGCGTATCTGCAGAAAGATGTGTGTCCAGTTGCGACTGCAGGAGGAACGTTCCTCTTGACCAAGGCAGACAGAGCTCGGCGTCGCGAGCAGAGGACCGCCAAGGCGCCATTCCCAGTTTCTCGCAGGTCTATGACTCGTACTGTTGTGCTAGACCTGGCTTTAGTTTTGTCACTATCGTTGCCAGTTCCAGTGACTGGGACAAAATGTATCGCTTGGCGATGAATACGGCCGACGGGACTTGAGTACATTGGCAGATTGGCTAGGACAAGAAGAGACTGTATATCAAAGAAGACGGTCCAACAGTTCCATGCTTAACCAAAAGCCGATAGGTGACTATGGAGTATAATGAGCAAAGTATCACATTGAATAGGACTACCAGACTGTCGGAGAAAGTGTAAAAGCCTTTTTTTGGCCATATAACAGGTTATAATGCCAGACTCTCTTAATTTGACCCGTTTTATTACCTTTTAATGCCTTATAAGGTAAAAAACGCAGCCCGTGGCATTATAATGTCCATTGACTAAATCCTGAACGACGAGGTATATCAAGAAAACCTTGGCAGGAGGAAAAAGAGCGTATTCTAAAGTCAACGCTAACAGAAATTTAGAGCCCTCAGTTGACGGTAAACACTTTATAATCTATCATAAGGGTATTTAAGAAAAGAGTGGCATAATAATGTCAAAAGGCAAATGCAGAATCTCCAACAAGACTCGGCTTCTCCTTCTGTCACCTCTCTTCTACTGCCACGATAGACGCCTATCCCGACGAATTCCTCGAGCATGTCTGAAAGTCGTATTCTTGCTACTCCAGAAGCTGTTTTTTTCTGACGAAGGGTTCTTTTGGAAGGTGTCGAATATTGTTTGCTTGATCACAGATACTACGAAACAGGTGCGTCGAGGCTGACCTGCGAATCTCATTTCGTCAAGTTCGAGAGTGACAGTGCTAGTAGATGCAGATGCCCCATTGACCTTGTAAGTAAAGTAGGGCTTGTGCTGCCCTTTGTCGAGCTGAAGAGGAATGACGAAGCTTCTGGTACCGATACACAGATTGCATGGCTTCAAGGACAATTGATGTGAGTGAAGAAGTGATGGGAATATTTCCCGAGCCGTCTTTGGTGCTCATGGTACGGTACTATAGCAAGATACGGGCCGTACTAAAATTCTATCTCCGATAGGCAACCCACGCTATAATTTTTTTGGACTACGTATGCAATATTCTACTAAGCTCAACTTTAAGAACCAGTACTAGTGTACGTCTCTATCAAAACGCACCGGCTGTTCTATGCCCAGGTTCTCTTCTTCCTCTTCTCTTGCACCTAATTCATCCATCCAGTAATTTGATTCCCGTACTCTGATGTGAAGGCGATGTGTGCAGTACAGCAACGAACTTGTGGACGCTTCTGCCCGTTGACCTGTGCGCAGAAATTCTATGGTGGCTTCTGTACAGGTTTCGTTAGCGCTTTACAGCGCTACGCAGCCTACGCTGTCATTTCAACATCGTTGGTATTGTTACGAAGGGTTAATTTCACAGAATTTTCAGGTATTGTACGAGTAAACAAACATCGATGAAATATCCTGAATTTCTGAATAAATACAGCTCTTATTCCAGACATTTACCCGCAGAGGATAAGATCAGTCCGTCGAGACTCGAGTCATTAGTCTTCTGGTGCCGAATATGGTCACATGACAATGCAATGCAATGTATCGGCTATAACGCGCCTACACAAGGTCGTGGGAATATAACGCGCCACCCATTTAAACGCGCGCGTCGCCTTGCTTGCTTTTTTTCAACTTTGTCCATACAACATGCCTCCATCGCCAGTGCCGGTGGCTTTGGCCAAGAAGCAGCTCGGTCTCTCGCCTTCTGTACCAGTACGACGCTTAGTACCTCAGCACATTGTTGGGCGCTAACTACGGCGCTTGTAGGATATCGTCGTTCCAGCAGCATATATCGACGAGCTCACGACTCATTTGAAGCTTTATCCTCACGATACTAATGTAAGCCTTATACATCTTTCCCTTATATTTTTTTCCGATGCGTTTTCTCTAGTTTCGTATCGTGACTGAACCCCAACGTGGCTGTAAGTACTACTTCCAAGATATACCATCATCCTGCAAGGTCTGACACTCTTTTCTTTATCCAGACGGGAGCTTGGCTTGCCTGGAAAATAGATGTAAAGGCCTTTCTATACCTCTCGGGCGCAATGTCAAGCTCGCAGATGGAGGGAGGAGTATAGGAGTTGGGTCATTGTCAATGTATCACGTAAGATCTTCTCTACTCTGAGTGATGCATACAAACGTTTCTCTATACAGTTCCACATTGCCCAACATCCCACTCATTCAAAAGACCGATACGCCAGGGTCAGCTCATCATCTTCGGCACCACATGTATGTCGCGTTTTTTTTCTATTCGTCGTGCCACATCGCGTTTAATCTTAATTTCTTCAAGACGCCGTCTCCCACCGTGAAACGGGAACAGAATAGTCTGCTGAACTTGTTGGACGCCGCCTCTCCCTTTGGAGCCCCTAATACTACGCCATCCGACAAGCCCCTACTTGCTGCCCGTCGTCGCAGTAGTCTTTTTAGGTCTTCGCCAGCTCAGGCAGCGCTCAAGATCAAGCCGGAACCTGTCGAGACCGTCGTACCTCTCAAAAGATTGCATGATCCGGGCATCATGGACACTCCCCGCACAGCTTCTGCTCCCTCCAGCGCCAGCGCTTCTTCTCTGAAGAGAATCAAGAGAGAGGACTCCTTCATACAGCCTCTTGGTGTCGCCAATCGTGACAACGATGGCGACATTATCATGGGTTCTCCGCGCACGACGAGTGTGGAAAATACTCGCCGAGAACTCACTGAGATTCAATTGAAGATCTCTAACCTTGAGCGCCTTCACGAGAATCTCAACCGAAAGAAGAGAAAGACGAAGACAGACTTGACGAAGATGTTTCGGTATATGTCTGAACTAGATGACTTACGCCAGCAAAGGGACCGGTGCAGTGCATCTATCCCCAGCATGTCTCCCTTAAAGAGGACCCTTTCAAAGCCGCTGTTCCCGAAAACAGAACCTATTTCTCTCAAGGTTAAATCGGAAAATAGCTTTTCATCAACCTTCAACAATCCATTTAATGATAGGCCTAACCCTATGGCTTCTAGTTCTAACATCAAACTTCCTAGCCTTCCTGGTTTGCCGGACTTCCCAATCAAAGAGGACTCCGATGATGACAACATGGACGTCGATCCTGCTGTAGGGGCAGCCGCCATTTTGAACCGTGTCGTCGGGACTGCCATTCCCAACATCGCCCCCGTTGCTGGTATAGACAACCGCGATTCTAACGGAGACTATTTTGGCCGAGGTCGTGATACCTTCCAAGGTATGAGTTGTTTTTCCAAGTATGATTTTCCCTGCTAATATCGTTTATAGGACCCGTTGCCAAGGCTGATGAGTAAGTTTATTGTCAAAATCTTCCGTGTTGTTGTTCTGATCCATACAAAGTATCGAGAAGTTTTTAATTGAAGCTGGCAACGCCGAGCAATTTGACGGCAACGCGAGTGTCAATGAAGGTCTTCAAAAGCTTGGCCTTGACTCCATCATGTCACTGTTACCTGGAATGGAGGTCCCTCTCATGCCGCATCAAGTTATCGGTGTTGCTTGGATGGCCGAGAAGGAGAAGTCCAACCTCAAAGGTGGACTGTTGGGCGATGACATGGGTTTAGGCAAAGTCAGTCACCCTCTCATTTTCCGCACTTCGGTCTAACCTTTTGCTTCAACAGACTGTTCAGATATGAGATTTTAATTGTCGTTTTTGCAGCGTCTAAATATCTCATAGGATAGCGCTGATGATCAAGAATCGTTCCAACGATCCATTGTGCAAAACTAATCTGATTATGGCTCCGTTAGGACTGCTAGATCAATGGAAACTCGAGATACAGCTCAAGTCCAATGATTCCCTTAGATGCATCGTCTATCACGGTAGGTATTTCTCCCTACTTACCGTTGCATGTCTAACTTTGTCCAATCAGGATTGGGGAGGCCGAAGCACAAGCAAGACTTATTAAAGTACGATGTTGTGTTAACGACATACCAGGTTCGTTCTGCTAGTAGTAATACTGCACCCTCTACATCGATCTTATATTCTTTGTTTAGACTATGGCGATGGAATGGCCGGACTTCGAGAAAGACCAGAAGGCCAAAGAGAAAGCAAAGCGAAAGTCTGGCAACGATTTTATCGTGTCGGATTTAGATGATGACTCCAGCGAACCTGGAAAGAAGCGGAAGCAGAAGAAACAAAAAGGACTGCTATTCCAGGTCGACGTGAGTATATCTTTTCTGACACAATGTCAGTATTGGCTAACAGATAGTGATATAGTTCTATCGTATTGTCTTAGACGAGGCGCAGGCTGTGCGCAATCGACGAACCAGTAAGTGTGCATAGCCGCTGCGGTGAAATCCTTATATCATTCGTCTCAGAGGCCTCTTGAGCTACGACGGAACTCCGAAGCATCTACCGCTGGTGCCTAACAGGGTAAGAATCCTATTCAACGTCTTGATGTCTTTTTCCTGATCGCTTTTGTAGCACTCCAATCATCAACTCGCTCTCAGATGTCTACGGATATCTGAGGTTCCTAAAAATCAGGCCATGGTATGATTGGAAAGAGTTTCATGGTCATGTCAATCTCTTAGAAAAGAAAAATCGTACGTCAACGCTGTGTTGTCTCGACCGAGATACGCTTGAGATTAAGTATCCATGACAGCAGCACTAGCGGTTACCCGACTTCAAATGATTTTGAACATGTTCGTCTTGCGTCGCATGAAGGACACGATGCTTGATGGGAAACGCTTGATCGACCTTCCAGAGAAGGAGACTTCTCTCATCAAACTTGAATTCACCGAGGAGGAATGCGAGATTTATTCAATGGTAAGTCCTTCAACATCGTGCACAGGTAGCTCCTTGATGACATCTCATTTAGGTAGAAGCCAAGTCACAAGCCACATTTAACCGTTATCTGCGTGCGGGGACGGTTCTCAAGTTCGTGCTCCCAAAATTCAAATTTAGTTTTGTACTCATGTGTAACAGGAACTACTCGCAAGTTCTCGTACTCTTGCTGCGCCTTCGACAGCTCTGCTCCCATCCTTCCCTGATTCAGGAAGATGGTGTGGCATACATCCAGCCTGAAGAAGACAAGGATAACTGGAGGCCTGAGGTCAAGGACGAGCTGTTACGAGCACGAAAACTCCTTGGTGGGGAGTTTGTATGCAGGCTCAAGCGACAATTCATGGAGGCCACCCTGAAACAGATGGAGGCAGAGAAGGCCGTTCGTACTTTCTTCAAGTCTCGATCACCATCTAACCCATTTCCGTCATAGGACACTGAGGCAGAGGTTGAGGAATGTTCTATTTGTTTTGACGCATTGACCTCGGCGGTCGTCACTGCTTGCGGTCACAGTTTCTGTCTCGAATGCATTGGTATGTGCTGCCTACATGTTCATGATGATTGTGGCTCATAATGTTTCTCCATAGATGATGTTCTGAGCGGACCCCAAGTCGATGCTGAGGATGAACCTAAGCTCAAAGCTCACGAATGACGATGTACGTTATGAATCTTCTCTACTCATTTCTCTCTCTCATGCATGTATACAGGCCCTAATTGTCGTCAACCAATCTCTGGGAATCTGCTTTTTGATCGCGCTGCTTTCGAACCTTCTGATGCTGAATTGAACGGCAGTGAGAGTGCTGACAAGGATGAATCCAAGCAGAGCGCAATATTGACCAAGGTCAAAGGCAAAGGCAAGGCAAAGGCAAAGGCAAAGGGCAAGGGCAAGAGGAAATCGGCCCTCAGTGCTGATATCATTGACATCGACGCTCTTGATGACGACGATGAAGATAAAGACGAAGATGATGACGACGACTTGAGCGACTTCATTGTTGACTCTGATGAGGACGAAGAAGAAGAGGACACTCGGCAGCAATTAAAGAAAGCCCTCGGTAAGAGAAAAGCGTTCATTGTCCTCGATTCGGACGATGAAGGAGATGAGGTGGAGCAAGTTGTGTTCGGCCGCAAGAAGAATTCCATGTCCGGTCAGATAAAGCTCATGCCCAAGTTTTTACCTTCTACCAAGATGCAGGTCCATGTTTCTTGATTGATCTCTTGGTCATGCGAATATTAATCTGGATATAGCGTATGATGAAGCAGATCGTTGAGCTCTTTGAAGAGAAGCCAGATGAGAAGGTGAGACACTCCGTATTTCTACTATTTGGCAGCCATTTTGATGACGTCTGAAGATTTTGGTCATTTCACAATGGACTGGATGCCTTTCTTTGGTCTCGGAGTACCTTACTGAAAAGACTATCGAGCATGTCAAGTATGTACATATCTCCCTCACTCACCAGAGATTTTTAAAGCGCGGCCTTCTAGATACCAAGGAGACATGTCTCGTCCTGCGCATGAATTGAGTATACATGCATTCATGTCGACCAGAGAGTCCGCTAAAGTGATGTTAATGTTGCTAAAGTGTGGTGGTACGTTTCACAGTTCTTATGTGGTTATTGACAATTATCTTACATCTCCATGGACCATAGGTGTCGGATTGAACCTCACACGCGCAAACAATGTGATCTCGCTCGACCTCGGATGGTCCCAGGCCGTTGAGGCGCAAGCATTTGATCGTGTTCACCGACTAGGCCAGAGTCGACCTGTCAAGGTCGACAGGCTAGTTATCTCGGACACTGTCGAAGATCGGATTCTGGCTTTGCAAGAGCGCAAGCAGAACCTTGCAGATGGCAGTTTAGGTGAGGGTAATGGCAAGAAGATTGGCAGTAAGTACTTCGTCATTGAAATTCATGCATATCCTGATCAAGTTCGACAGAGCTGAGTGTCAAGGAATTAGCCAACTTGTTTGGTCTCGATGCTCGTGGCAGGCTTTTGTAATGTTGCAAACTGTGCATAAGAGCACAAATCATTTCATTATATTGTTGTATTCTTTGTATCAGAATTTTGCTTTCCTTTCATGTGCTTGATTATACATAGATATTGTAGCATTGTCCCAGTCGTCAGGAAATTTAGAGCAACTTCTGACGCCTATGACTGTAGTTCGTATTGTATTGTATGACATATTCATTGATTTGGTTAAAATTTCTGCTCCGAAATACCTGTGGAGGGCAGTGAGGTTTGTTACCTGTATGCACACTGTTCTCTTTTGGGTTTTGGGACGGATCTCTTCCGAAATTCCGCGGTAAGCAAGGCTCGAGGCACGAGCGCCGACGCTTATCTAAGGTGATTCCCCGGGTCCGGTGTGCCTGAAAGGATCGTGCCGTGTAATGATGAGATGATATATGATCAGATAATCAAAATATACATTCACACTATTAATACAATCCGCACTCGAGATCATTGCGCGTCTGCCAAATCTCCACAGAACTCCAACCAGGTACTGGAGATGACAGAATACGCGTTGTTATTGTCCTCATCAGTGATGAACACTGAGCCAATCCCTTTCCCAGTAAGGTCTGACAAAAATCCATTTGGCAAGGAGGATGGCGAAGGAGCGTCATGCAAGATTACAGCCTGCTTGGAAGCAGGTGTCGAGTCGCTAATTTGTAGGTCTGAAAACCTGAATAATACAAGTTGATTGAAATAAATATCGCAAATAGAAAACTGGGGTCGACTTACGCAAAGTTGGAATAATAATCTTCTGCAGAGACGATCAAGTCTGAAAATGAGAAGTAACCCTGATCCGTATTCGTCCCGGGGTTCAATACTACCGTGGCGCTGCTCCCTAGGGCTGACCGGGCGGCAGAGGCGTAAGTCTGATACAAAGACACATCCGACGCCTCCGTGCTGGCCTCATCGAAGAATATTCCTGATGGCCTGTACGCCGCTGCCCAATCGGCATAAGTACTGACGTCGGCCGTGACATCCGACTGTGCCCTGTTTCCCCATGAGGTCGACACATAGCCCACGGTGACAACATTGCTCCCAGTGCTTTTGAGGCGCGAGATGCACGAATCATACGTGACGTCTCCGGTGCCAGGACCGGTGCTGGGATTGATGATGACCATGAAGAGGAGAGAGGGGAATGAGGTTATTCTGTTCGCAATGAAGCGTTAGACATCGATGAGGACGGGAAAGAAAGAAGTGCGTACGCTTCGAAGATGGGTTCCCATGCAGTGCATCCATCGTTGGGATAGACGTATAGCGGGAGAAGAACACCAGTGCTCGCGAAAGCTGTGGTGAGAAGAGAGAAGACCGTGACCAATAGATGGCAACGCATGTTAAACTACCAGGAACGTTCGTCTAAGACGCCTTTATATACCTACTCATTTAATTGTAATATCAGTAACTTGGTCGCGATGTTTTGTTTGTGTTTCAGGTCGCGAGCATATGACATTGTTCAGCCGTGTCCAGGTCCTCACGATTTGATGCAAGCATGTGTTCTAGCTATTAGAAAGAAGGAAAGCCGGACGCGCGTCTAGCGTGGTGGACCAAGTGCAGGAATATAATGAACTTGACCAGTCCTAGAACACATTAGGGAAGGCTCCCGGTCAAGGCTATACGCTTGGAACGGAGGTTTCATTGAAGTTACTTATGGCTACCGTCATTTGACATCCAAATATTCCGCAGATCCGCCGTATGATTGGATGGGATAGTTTCAAAGCACAGATAGTCTGCAGCTTGGGAGAGCGGAGTCAGCAATACACCAGCTGTCTTAGAGGTAATAGTTTCGTGTACAGAAACGGTGAGTGAAATCGGTCTCCGACTTCGTAGTATTATGGCTTCATAGTAGTTCTAAACAATCTGGATTAGTCCGAAATTAGGCCGAGTTGATACCCTACGGCGACCGCTCCGTGGGCTTGTACAGGCCTAGCCCCTCCAAAAACCTCTCAGTCGTCTCCCAAAGTTCTTCAGCAAGATTGACCTTGTCAGCGTTCGGGTTCTTTGCCACAATCCTCCCCACGGGTCTGATATACTGTCCTTTGTACTTGTCGGGATCCGCTTTAACGAGAGGGGATGCCGCTGCAAAGCAAGACGTATACGCTCCCTGGTCGGGCTTGATGAAGAAGAGCTTGAAAACGACAGCTGCGACTCGAGGGTAGGGGGTTCTCCACGCCCAACCTGTGTCGACACTTCCAGGTTGAAGCGAGATACAGGTGATAGGAATCGACTTGGCAGACAGACGGCGCTGTAACTCGGTGGTATAGGTGACCATCATAAGCTTCGAGACCCCTGTGCGTAGAGAATAAGTCATGCAGGCGCGGTATTTTGTATCGGCATACCATAGCGAGCTGCATCAGGCCAAAACACGTCCTTGTATTCGCCATTGAAGTCTTCAATGCTTTTGAAACGAATGTCAGGATTGGCGGCTGGGCCATCCAGATGTGCGTCCGATGCAACGTTAACAAGGCGGACGTCCGAGTTGGGTTCTTTTGACGTCTCTATCATCAGAGGTAACAGGGTTTGGGTAAAAAGGAAGGTGCTGATATGACTGGGAGAGGTTTGAGTTGAGGAAGGTCAAGCCAAGCTTCTACTCACTTTATCATCACAACCTCGGAGATACCTGAAATACGTATAAGTATGAAAACGCGAAGATGAAAACGCACGTACCATCTTGATCGGTATTGTAAGGTCCAGTCAGACTGCAGAATGTCAAGTAATGTCCCTTTAAGCAATGCGAGATACGCACAAGGCCGCGTTGTTGACTATCATAATTTTAGTTTAGTACTGGCTGAAGAGTGCGCGACTCACTGAGGATATCTAGCCTCTTCTCTCTGCTCAGAAAACCCTCTGCAGCTTTCTTGGCCAGCCTGGGGTCCTTCAAATCGAAGGGAAGCCAGACGACCTGCCCGGAACCAATACCTGCCTCCGTCATATTCTTGATTGTCTCCAACGCCTTGCCTTCATTTCTTGCAGCAAGGTATACCTTGGCGCCCTTCCTCGCGAGATGTAAGACGGTCCAATAGCCGATTCCTGTACTACGAACATCGTAAGCTTTCAGGTATCGTGAAAGTTCAGCGCCACTCACTTTCCACCAGTAACGATGACCACTTTTCCTGTCAGGTCAAGCAAAGACGCGCCAGCAGGGTAGAAAGTCCACCTGTCCACGATACCATGGATGACGTCCATGGTGGTAACAGCACACGTGAAGCAAGCTAGAAGAGAATGATTAATAAACAGCGAAATAATTACTAGCGGCCTACGATGACCTTTATGTACTGGTCTTGTAGCATTACATTGGTACTGGGGTATAGCGTCCGCAGCAAGTGGAACTGTAGCTGAGTACTACGCTGAGTCTGCGCAATGTCGCTGACTCACTGTATGCCGAGAACATTTTCAGCAATTTCAAAACCCCGAAAAAGCCGATCCGAATAAATACGACGCTCGAATTCGAGCCGTCTATCATATTTATTCAGACATGAAAATGTCAATTAATAGTGCTTCTACTGAAACGATAACTTTACACGACATGCATCCGTTGCGCGGGGCACCCAGAGATTAAGAAAGATGCGACATTTCAGATCCGGTTTCATGCTTCGTTCAAGAAAACCTCGCTGACTTGCGCAGTATGATCCCTGCGTTTCTGCCATCTCACAAATCCGGCGCAGTAGCATTGCTATTAAGCTCAACTGCGACGACCTGCACCATGATGTGGTAGTCAGGATTGCTTTAACGTAGCGATAGACAGTGTAGTGACCTGGACAATAGTCGTCAACATACGATATTTTTATAATCACCTTGCGCAAGACGGGAAGTACAGTGTAAACGTATGGTCGTGGATCCACGAACTACCCACTCCAAACAAAGCACGAGTCCAAAACGTATGCATGCATTGTACCCAGCTTGACGTTCCATAAGCACTGCACTTAAATGGCAGCCGGTGGACCGAAAACAGCGGTATGAAAAGTAGGTGCAAAATAAAGAAGATAAGGTCCTAAGACTTGGGTTAGATTAAGTCCGTCTATCGTTCGGATGCACTCGTAGATTTTATAGAAGGCCGTTACAGAGCGGTGGAAACGCGGCCGGGCGGTCATCGAGGACATTAGATTGGAGGGGGCACCTGCTTGTAACGTCCCTTCCAAGCATCAGTTTTGCCGGTCTACATCCAATGGCGACACCGGCATCGCTGTCCACAAAACTCGTTTACGGTTTGCTGCGCCAGCAGGCTTCTGTAAAGTCGGCATTGTAGGAACAGGAACCAAACTTGCATGATCCGTGGCTGCATCTAGATTGGGCAAGGATAATACTTTACGACGAATGCAAAGAAACATGCGTAGGGCAGATAAGAAAGGAGAAAGCATCGAACTGCTTGCCGATGCACAAGAACACAGGTAAGAGGAATAACAGTTAATTGCTGGTACAATAAATATATGAGTTTTCAGGTTCGAAATCGAAGAGAGGGAAGCACCTATCTCACAGTTGACTTGGAACAAAGTTTTAGTCCAACTTCACATGAGTCCTTCGATGAAGTTCTGTAGCAGATCATTCACTCATGTTCCCACGTAGCTGTGGTGTCCGAAATCGCAACATAGTACTGGCACTAATAACGGTCAGTCATGGGAATAGCTGCACTGAAATCCTTGTCAGTTTTCCCCTTTGAAGTCATTCCCCTTCACGGTACACTCTGGACTGTTCAAGGTGGCCATGTCAGTTGTCATATCAAAAGCTTATCCGGACGAACATTCATCAAAACAGTCTGCCATGCTTTGAAGGCGTAAATTGCGCTAGAAGCACGACTATGCACATGCCTAGATGCCCGGTAATGTAACTTTTTGCCTTTGTCGTGAACGATCCGAGCTTCGAGGCGTGAATATCAGACAAATCCATGATCAAGAGCGCGTAGAATCATGTTGGCGTCGGTGGGCTCATGCATTGGAAGCCCTTTGCAATATTTTGACAAGGGTGTTAGAAGGAGAGCGTTGCATCAGTACGATTCCTGAAATAGCCATGTTTTCGAGGGAATTCTCCTACTTCCAGGTTAGAAATAGATTTTGTCCAAATCACTACCCGCCGCGGCGGCTGGCTTAGCAGCCGCTCCTTCCTCCCATCGAAGAATTTTTATCATCCCATTCAGTTGCTCCACCCAGTGATGCAGCCATGTGTCTAGCCGCGCCTTTATTATCAAAAACACGCGTCAATACCCTACGGAAGGTCTGGTTGCAGTGTTTGAAATAGTACCTGCTTTTCTGTATTGCTTGCCATGCTTCCGCAACGCCCCGATGGCTCACCATAACGACGACAGGAGGCTCATCGATGACAGAGGTAATATGCATGTTCTCATTCCGCGGTTGGTGACAATATTTCGGACATAGCAATGATGATATATTGCTAGCACTGGTCCCACAGTTGATCTACACCAGATGCCTGTAGTGATGCCGTCTGGTGGAGGCGGCGCTCCACACACCAACTGTAGTGCAGTGAGGTCACCTCCTCCTTGCCTAGGATTCGGGTTATCTTGACTCTTTCTGGCTTGACGCAATGTTTTCCTTCGGTTCTCAGGATCAGTCAGATGTCTCTTCTGGTTGTTCGATGTCAGAATCCATCGGTGCGATGGGTATCCGTTTGGATGGGGGGAATCTTGCATTAAGGTTTTGCGGCGCTACGAACTTCGTCCCTTGACACCGTTCCCAGGACTCTGGCTCTGCTCGATCCGCTTTTTGTATTGATTTAGCGCCATTTGGGTATCCCTGCGAGTTCACACTGTATGAAATTTCTTGTGGCGAAGGGGGCCGTGCAGATGGATGGTCAGCCTGGCCAAAATACGTCCAAAAGTCTGGTATACGGGGTTAGCTTTCAGAGGTTAACTAGACCAGCGGACCAGATCCGGACTTGGTTTCATGAGATGTTCCCGGATCCGAAGCTTTTTAACTTATAGCAATCGCGGCTTCTTGTTTTGCAAAGACAAACAAGTCCTCGATGCGCTCATAAAGGATGCTTGATACTGCTATCTAACCTTTTCACTTGTACCACTCCGTCCTCCTATTCCGTTCCATTGGATTGCCACTTTCAACCCCCACTTTCCGCCTTGCATACTCCCTCCATGGACGCATTCAAATCACTTGTCCAGCCGCTCGTAGGCGGTGCCGCTGGCTCCTCCGTTGTCGATGGCATGAAACTGGTCGTCCTCGGTGGCACCGTAGAAACCGCTAGACGGGTATCGAGTTTCTGCTTGGTGAGTAATCCCCGACTCCCCCTCATCACTCTTTAACATATCTGTGGCGCTTTAGGTCGCATTTTGTCAACTGTAAGCATGTTCTGTCCATTCCAATTTTTTCACCTCCGAGGCACACACATGGACACATGGACTCCGCGCCCCAATACCGCGAACGTCTCATGTTGCCTCCATTTCATCTGAAAGCAACGGCGCTTTTTTCTTGCCTTCAGTGGCACTTTACATCGCGTGTGCCTTATTCTTCGACCGTCTCGCCTCCAGAATGCTTTGCGTTCGGATGTCGTGCCAACGTCGACGTCGATATACTTGATATCTTATCATTCTTCCTCGTACTATTGCGTACTAATTGAACAATCTAATTTGCAGCCTTCTTTCTTACGGCACATTTTTCGGAGGAAGACACTCCTTATGAGTGGCTCATGCTTTGGTTGTCACGAAGGCCAGAGTGGCAACGGTCTCGAGAATTCGAGACTACCACCCGTTCTTCCTCCGGTTTTGGACAGACAGCTGATAA
This sequence comes from Armillaria luteobubalina, assembly GCA_030435615.1. Lineage (NCBI taxonomy): Eukaryota > Fungi > Basidiomycota > Agaricomycetes > Agaricales > Physalacriaceae > Armillaria > Armillaria luteobubalina. The sequence continues at coordinate 3,977 of JAUEPU010000305.1, read as the reverse complement.
CTCCTTTGGTGACGAGGAGGACGATACGGATTCCGACGACATATCAGGAAGGGTCAAGACACGAGTCGTATTCCAGCCGACGTTCGATACTACACATACCATCTTCTATCGGGGACATTGGCTACGAGTCAGTCGGAGCAGGAAGACTGACGGAACTGGATGCGAAGTACTCTCCATAAGGTGCGTATCCTATCTCTATTATTTAGTGTTTTGTTAACTGGACGCACAGTGTGGTCGCCCGGAATAACACAGTATTGAAACAGCTTGTCCTCGAAGCTAAGCGAGGTTTGAGTTCTAATAACATGATATAAGTATTCAGTTTGATTCGGTCTTTTAGAATTTGAAGCGGAGGCTGTCCATCGCATTCAGATATACTTTGCGGATTTCTATGGGAGCTGGCGTTGGACGGACTCGCGGCATAAAACGTCCCATGGGGTCAATTGTGCTTAACCCAGGTGTGAAGGAGATGCTCCTCAATGACACTCGAGATTTTTTAAAGTCCGAGAAGGTGTGTTGCCGATCTTTACCTGTGAAAGCGCACTTTATGGAGATTTGAATCATAGTGGTACGCAGACCGCGGCATCCCTTTTCGTCGAGGGTATCTCCTCCACGGTGTCCCAGGGGTCCGGGAAGTCTTCCCTGATACATGCGATTGCTGGTGAACTCATGCTGGACATCTACGTCGTGTCACTTTCGTCCTCCTGGATCAGCGACAGTACATTAACGACATTAATGGGTCGTGTTCCCGCGAGATGTATACTCCTACTGGAAGACTTGGACGCCGCTTTCACAAAGAAGCGTATCGCGAGACAAGAACTCCAATGGAAACCCTGAGGGGAACGACGATGGGGATAATGATCAAGGTGATATCCCCAATGGCCCTCCTACGTCTAGCCGCAGTAGGAGACATCAGCGAGACCAGCTGTCAGAGGTAAACACGTTGAGGTTTGAGTGGACTCCTTGAACGCACTGGATGGAGTGGCGGCAGCGGAAGGCAGATTGTTATTCGCGTGAGTTTTCTCCCCTCAACGTTGCGAACACGTTGTGATCCGTAGCTTTTTTTGGCTAGGACGACCAATCATCTGGAACGTCTCGATCCTGCCCCTCTCCCGACCCGGTCGTATGGATGTATGGATAGAGTTCAAGAACGCGTCCAAATGGCAGGCAGAGGCATTGTTCCGCAATTTTTTCCCGTCCTTGGAGGCATCTTTCGTCGTCGAGAGGTGACTCTACACCGAAACGAATCCGAGGACGAGGGGAAACCGAGGCAATCGATCTTCCATCACCTCCGCAAAACACCGGGCTCCTCGACGTTATGGTCCCTTTCCCCTTCATTTTCATCATCATCCTCATCGTTACCCCCTTTCGCCGAAGAAAAATATTAACGCCAAATCCAGGGCCCAGGTGCTACCATCAGTTCGGCGCCAACATCGGGCATATTTGCCACCGCCGATAGAGGAACATATTGCGAATAGCCAACATTCTGCGAAGCCTCTAGACAGCGTGACATTGGCATTGTTGGCGAAGAGATTTGCGGATGCAATCCCACAGGAAGAATTCAGTGTGGCGGCGCTGCAAGGATATCTTCTGAAGCACAAGAGCCAACCGTATAAGGCGGCAAACGAGGCGGCTGAATGGTTGTGAGTGAGAGGGAAATGAAGGAGCGTTGAAGGTGGAGAAAGAGAAGAAAGACAGGGAGGATAAGGAGAAGAAGGAAAAGAGGAGGAAAGCTAGAGAGGAGGAAAAGAAAGAAGCTGCAGGAATCGGAGTTGGAGAAGTTGAAAAAGGAGTTGAAGGAGAGGGAACAAAGGGACAGGATGAAGGGAAGAAATGCTTGGATCAATAGCGACACTGTCCGGAGAGCCCTTCGTCGTCGCAGTGCCTACCCCTCCTTCGGAACTGCAGTCCACGTCTACGGCCGTTGCTCATGATGTGAATGATTCTGAAAGCGACGACGAAGATGAGGTCGTTCTTCCTGTACCCACTCAACTCATTTCTCCCAGTGACTGGACTGCATGGATGTCGAATCCCAACTGGATGGAACGCGCACTCCCTCTCCCTAAAAGGCCTGGAAAGTGGGTAAAACATTGAATCCAAGGGCTTAGACTAAAACTGTGGTCGTTACCAACTCTTCCTGCATTTGCAGTACATCCTAGCAGGTATGCATTTACGCGCATGTATCACTCTCATCATCTCGGATCCGCTTTCAATTGTACACGGCTTCATACTACTGTATCTCATCGTTTGTTGTCTATTCTATTATAATCTCTGTTTTTTTTAGATTCATCCGTGCTCTTCTTTGTGTAGAATTGTTATATTTCTGTACTGGGAACTCCTCACCGGCTTTGTGTTCCGAACAATTCATTTCTAGTTGAAGAAGGTAAGGCACAGCCACTAAGGCGTTGTTTCCATGCTATCATTGACCTAGCTACACGCCCTCAGATCATTCAATTCTGGGGGTTTCAGCTGACCTCGATTCGGGAGTTCTGAGAGCGTATGGCAGCGAAAATTCTCTATGCTTCTTACCGTCGGCAAACAATGTGGAAGCAGTGCTTGCTCCCATCACATACCATGACACTGTTTCAATCCGAGTTTGGCGGGCCTTTTGCCCACACTGGGCTGGTCAAGTGATTACTGTTACAAGCAGGTGTGGCCCGATGCGTAATGTATAGCCTTGACGAGAATACCGTTGACACATCTCCATGCAGGAATGAATTCGCGCTGATTTATACTTAATTCGACTGAAGACCCAGAAGTTTGTCCGCCGCCGTGTTTGATGAACCCGAGGGTTGAGTGAGAACGGAAAAAGTTTTCCTTCTCAGGAAGCAAAAGAAGCTGGATGCGTTATACGTATTTAATTCTTCACTTCTCCTATGACCGAGTTGTGATTGATTATCCAGTTGCACATTTCTATCTGATCGAAGGCTCAGGAACCTGCCGTCGCAAAGACTGACTGGCGAGTACAACAACGCATGTGATCAGTTTGTATTAACTCGCATAAGTGGTTATTTGTCCGTCGGTACACACGTTTCTCTCTTCCCACAAGATCTGTTGCTTACTGTTTGGCATGATCGAAATGGCAGATACACAAATCTCATGCAGTAGGGTTCGCTGCGAACTCGGGAACATTCGCCGCTTCAAGAGTGTCAGACACGACCCCCGCATCCGGCGCAAGATTAATAGCGATGGAATTACTATGAGCTCCCTAGCGACAGTACGCTGCAACCCGTTAAGTGAAACATCTATTCAACGATATGAATCCGCGTGTATAGTATGCAGCGCTATCAACGCCATACATAAAGATCCTCCAGGGCCGCGTCTTCGGAAAATCAACAGTAAAAATAGAATACTTGCACACACAAGTCTTCTTCAGCCTGAGTACTCCAAGCCGTCTGCAGATCGAGCGCTGTGGCACGTACAAGCTCGTCATATAGCACACTCCCCTTCAGAAACTTTTCCTTGACCTGAGGAGGAGGCACATACATCCAGCATTTTTAGTTCTGGAAAGGACTGGGATTTAGGTAGTCCAAAGGGTCCAGAAAATCTGATTTACGCGGAGCGGTGATAGTCCTTCCCATAATGCAACGGGATTTCGGAATCTACACTAATTCCGTGCCGAGTGGATAAGGAAGGCCAGAACACAGTGTTCCATGATCTTTAGTAGTGCTTCCAGCACCGCCGTATCTCTGCCTTAGTCACATTTTTTTCTTCGCCGTTTGCGGATGCAATCCTGTTCGGCATTTCAAAGCCGTAGCTCACTGGCAGGACCCGTTGATTCTATTGATTAGGCATTCAAAATCCAACTGATAAGTAAAGAATTCTGAGTATTTCTGATCTGCAGAGATTTAGCGGTCAGTGGATCACATCACTATGAACTTGAAATAAGTACTTAACCCAGATATGGGAATCCCGTCGTGGGCGGGAGAGGGGGGATAACTATATTTATCATCCCGCCGGCTTTAGTCATCAGAAATTCT
>JAUEPU010000304.1:0-44240 GCA_030435615.1 Armillaria luteobubalina | reverse complement strand
CGACGGACACGCGCCACGACATAAACACAATGCCAGAACGTCCCACCGTATCGGAAATCATTATCTGTCGTCCACTGACAGAGTTGGGTGAAATACTCCTCCCACATTGATTCAGAAATATCGGTGCGGTGAAGCCTTTCAAGCAGACGAGTGATAGTATGCCAATCCATGGCGTGAAGGAGGAGGCGCGTAAGCTTCGAGAGACTATCCACAAACGAAAGATTCGTCGACGATCCCGCAAGACGAGAGGGCCGAAGGTATCGATATCGACCATACCATTTGCGATTTGGCTAGCAAAGCGTGCGGGGATCAGTCTTGGAAGACCAGGGCGATGGGTGTTTGCAAACCGGGTATACAGAGCAGGTAGCCCTCCCTCCTTAATGAACACCCGAAGCAATATTCTAATGTCATCGGGGAGGAGAAAAGGCGCCACTAACTCTTCCAGTAGACACCATTCCGATTCCCAGTATTCCTGTTTAAGACTGAGGGGGGTATCGTCTAGCGAAGCGGGTGACAATAGACTTCTTATCGCGTTGGTGTAGAAGATCTCAGCCTGCTTGAATGAGGGGATGCCGTCATGGAAAATGAGAATATGGAGCAATGCCAACCGACCCTTCGTCGACAATGTGGTTGGGAAAATCCGAGATGAAGATATGGCACGCGAATCGGTCCGAGCAGCTATCTCCGATTGAGGCAACGGCTGTTCAGTCGTTGCCTGATACGTTGCCTGCAAGGTGAGGCGAGGCATCTTTTGAAGCATCGTCTGATGGCTATGGATGCCCCGTGCAAGAGGCAATTCACGCCATGAGCATTATCCACAAGGTTGGACGTCAGCTCAACACGAAAGAATTTGATCATCGCCGACAATGCCTGGCTGGCGTCCCAGGAACTTGGATAATGTCGGGCAAGATTACGCCCTGGGATCAAACGAAGACAGTCGATAAATGCCCTGGATACATTCGTGGTTACGGACGACATACAGTGCCTGATGGTGTCTGTATCATCAGGTAGTTGACCACCGAAACCTTCCAGTAGGTTATCCTTCCATATTTTCATCAGCTCCACAGCTAAGTGAACGGCTGACGGTGACCGCCAGTCTGCACACTTCAAAATAGAAACCCAAAGACTCTGGGGTAGGACAACATTCTCTAGCATTGGCGAGCGAATTAGCGCAAGAAGACTAGCGGTGGTGTCTTGCAACGCGTCTGCTCTGGACGGGGAGTTCGAGTTCGAGGGAGGCTTTGGCAACGGTAGGCTCACTATCGAGTCCTGTACGGCTGGCTCAGACCGCCTAGTTAGTCAAAAATATGTCCTACAGCACCATTAATGTCAACAGTGTTCTGGATACGGGTTCCAAGAACGGCCTGTAAGGCAATCTGTTTGACAGTTGTGTTCGAAGACGCTGAATACAACCAAGACACGGCCTCGCTATGGATGGCCGCCGCAGCCTGAAAAGCACCGCTTCGTTCCACGTCTTTGATTGAGCGGGGCTTCTGCAAGCGCTTGTTGGAGACGCCAGGAATAAGTCTTGAAGCTATACCGCATGCGGCGTGATACAATCCAGGAAGATGGAGTGTCAATGGAATTTTGTATGGGCAGTTGTGATAGAAGAGGGGAAGGATGAGGCATGCGACATATGCGACGTAAGCTGTGGCCGAAATGGCCGCAACGACATATGCTACGGCGATATCTAACGCGAAGAGATAGATCGAAAGACCAGCAAAAAATAGGCCCAAGGAGATGTGAAGAAGCACTGGAAGGAACCCAATAATCATTGGGACCTGCCATGTCGTCAGTCCTATGTATCGATACTGGCGAATGGAACCACGATCGCGAGGTAAGATATCAGAAATGACGGAGATGTACTGATGAAGCCATTGTTTGACCAAAACAGCTACGAGCGCTGTTATTAGACTGAGAGTCAGACTGACGAACCACAGGCTGTTCAGCCAGACGTCTACAGATGATGGGGAAAAGGATATGGAGGGGTAGAAGGGAGAAGAGGGATCCGAGGAAAGGTTCGCCGCCCGTTGGTGCCCAACAAGTTCCATGAGTAAAGATGCAGAAACCTCAGTATAATCTGGTTATAGATTTTGCGATGTTTCTATGACGAAGGCGGTCAAAACCGCAGAGAATAAACCGGCCTAACAGCAACATGAGAGGAGTTAAAACTCTGCAGAAAGATACTACTGACAAAAACCAAGAGGACATTGATGGTGTCGTGATATACGTCTATCATTTCCCTGTCGATGATAAGGGCTTCATCGGAGTAGGTCCGCCAAAATCTTCCATTGGCCGACATTTCTTCGCCAATAGGGTCTTTCGGATATCGAATGGTATAGTCATTTGGGATGGGGCCCTGTCCTGGTGCCAGATTAGTCTGTTGAGCCCCGACCACAACAGCGATACCGATTTCAGTACGTACTTCCGAATAACGTTGACTTTCTTCGAGGCTGACGCAGCCCAAAATGGGTCGCAGATAATGATGCGTTCCCAGCATGTTAACGCTTTCTTCTCCTCCGTCTTTTGTCTCGCGAAGTGTCGATGAATCTGCTGCTCGATGTTCAGGTTCCACATTGGATTCGGGCGAGCATTCGTGATTGCTCTCGTTCGTCATATCTTGGATGCTATATCTGTTCAATATGGAATTAGTCGTTGCTGGGTTTTTAAGGAGAGACGCACCAGGGTACAAACTCTAGGAAAGACGCCCAAAGTGATGCTATGCTCCTTGACTGTGGAGCCTTGATTGTGGGAATACAACCTAGCACAAGTGGCGGCAGAGATTTTTTGATACTGACACATACGAGAACCGCCTTCCCGAAAACCCGATGTTTGCGCAATTACCATCGAAGTACTGCAGTGTTCCTCTAAATAGATGCATGGAGAATAGCTGTTTCTGTGGCAGAGAAGGACTGGGGGGGGCAGTATTTTCCAGTCAAAGCAGATTCGGAGCTGGGGGTGTAGGAAAGGCGTCGATCCAATCCTCACGGTGTAGATTGAGATAGTGGTTGGAGAAGTTTGAAAAAAGCCAATTTGGTAAAAGGACCAAATTTGGAAACGTTTCGATCACGTTTAGTGCGTCTCCGGGCCGATAGCGCCGATCTGAGCGCCCTGGCCATGCATTGTTCTGGCTTGTATAGGTACGTGAGAACGGCCACCTCGATACCACCGAACCGGTTCCTTGCATACCAAGAGAATTGCACCACCTGGGGCAGAAATTGTGCTCTCCACTGTTGTCCAAATGTAACCTAAATTGAATTTACGCACCGGTCCTGGAAGGAATTCAGCTTTCGCACACACGCTACATATATCCATGGATTTACTGAAGTGCAACGAAGATGTTCCTCCAGTATTTTTTCTCCCTTATGCCCGGTATGCCGCGACTGGCGCCTATGCCTTATGTTGGTTGATTACCGTATTTATACCTGTTACTACCTACCGTGCGGGCAGATTGCCTTTGAATAACAGGTCATATCGTATGAAGCGATCTGACGATGATGGGAGGTCATCATCTATAAACTTTTCGCTCTTGCGATTGTCACTAAGCCTGAGCTTTTGATACTTTAAAAGTAATAGTACAAGGTACATCCAAGTGCCCAGGATGAAATATGAAGACGAACACAAGCACTGGTCATGATTGTCTGGCTGTTAAGTGGTATCCTCGCTACTGCAGCGCTCCCCACACACCCAGCCCGGCAAAGAACATGCCCAATCCGACGACCATTCCAACATACACTCTCACATGGGGTCTTCGAAACACCTGCACCGCAGTCTGCAGGACTATCACCAACGGATACGTCCACCACCACTCGAGCACAGATGTAGGATGCGGCACGTATGAGTACAGTGACGCCGTCAAGAATAGTGCTGTTCCCAGCGAGAATAACAGGGACCCGACACGTTGGAGCAAGAATACGAATAGCGGGATCTCGAGAAATGGTTCCCCTAACGATTCTTCGAGCTCGGCTCGTGCGCGGAGGTGGGAGAGGAGGGACAGGGACGTTGACACAGAACTCGACCCATCTTCTTGCCTACTCAACAACTCCTCCTGCTCCTTCTCTTCCAACGGCGAATACAATCTAAACGACTTGTATGCATTCCGTATGCCCACAAAGGCGTCCGTTGCTGCCCATGCTAACCCGACAACCCAGATTCGTAAAAAAGCCGTATCTCGAATCGTCGGTATGGCGTAATCTGCTTGGTGAAGGACACCAAGTAGCATAGGGGCAGCGAAAAGGAGCGCTGAGCGCAGGACGGCCCACAAAAGTATGTTTGTGCTCTCTGGGAGGTGGTACGACAGTGAGCAGAGAGCTACGGAAGTGAGAATTTCGGGTACAGGAAATGTCATTTCCGAAAGCTCATTTTTTGGGGGTAGGGGAAGGAGAAATAACGGGATGAGGCTAAGGGCAAAGGAGCACAGCGTCCCTAATGGTACGAGGAGAGTGTATAGACGGACATGGCGATTGTAGTGCGCAGGATCATCGAATTCATTCTCTTCAATAATTAAAATGTTGTCCTCTGGTACGCATTCGAGTGTCGTGGACGTTGAGCTGTAGTTGGGCACCTCGTCTTGCATGGTGAGAAGAGAAAAATGGGTGTCAGGGTCGATGTTAAAGGGGGCAGTTGATGTCATCGATACCGGATACTCGGACCGCTGGCCGCGGGTGTCCTCTTCAAGTGGGAAAAAAATTTTAAAGGAAGGCAAGTTACCTCTGTAATTTCGTCTGTGGGAGTAGATAATTGCCCTTTTTCAACCGTGGGATCAAAATTTGAAAGATGGGACTAAATCAATTGCTGTAAAAGAGCTGGTAGCTTACACTTCAAAAATGTGTTCAAATGAAAATAGTGATAACGCACTTCCTCCCTCAATTCCGTGGCAGATCACCACACTCTATCCCAGTGGCCTTGCTCACTTTTGTGATGATCAAAGCGAAGCGGCCGTTGATCTTCGGATCGTAGATTGGGTTACCACGCTTATCCACTGCAGGAAACATTCCTCGAGGTACAACCTGACTCTCGCTCAGAGCCTGAGAATCGGCATCGTGTTTTTCTTGTGGATTGCCTCCTTCGCTCCTTCGTATGCTTTCTCCAAGCAGGGTCATTTTGTTCGTTCGTACGCCAGCGAAGTGGGTTGAGACCATATCTAGTAAGGTGAGAGGTACTACAGGACAGCCATCGCTTTGGAGTGAGAAGACTTACTCAGCTTCAAATTGCCGCCCAACGTCACTGGCAAGTATCCCAGCCATCTTTCCTGCAGCTTCGTAATATTCGAACATGGTTTGTACTCCCCCATTTTCGTTTAGAGCTCTCTGTTGATCGACAGACAAAGGCCTTCGCTTTCTCCTCGAGAAATCCTAGGACTCGTTTTTGAAAGATCTGATAGGACTTATTTAGAAACAATGGTTCTTATTGAAAGCATAAGGAACACGGACCGAAAGGATGATCCCAATACTAGAGTTTGGAGTGACAGCATAATCGTACTCGCCACGCCCATAAGAATGAAAAAAACGAGTACTCTCTTTATGGAATCGAATCTGAGCAGCCAAAGGATCGCTGGAAGAATTGGGGCCGGGGGATCGCATCCTTTCGTCGGGTTCGTAGGTGGCATTGGGAACCGTTGGCGAATCCCGAGTCCAGGGAACAGAGACTGCGTTGCCATAGGCAGTGAAGAGAGAAACGATGTCTACAGGCTCTGAATAATCTTGATGAATGGGAGTGCGCTGTCTGACTCGTTCGCCTGGGCCAAGAGTCGTTTGAGGCGCGCGTCTGAAAGGGCCCAATTATTCTTGCTACGCATGGCATTCAGCATTTTCGAGCGTCCAAGAGGACCAGGGAAGATCTTGATCTCGGAGAGAACTTGCTCATCGGTGGTGAACAGTGGGCGACGACATGAGAGATGGTGGTAAAGATGTAAGAAGTGTGAAATTGGAAATGTAGCATTCAGGTCACATGGGCGTGATCAGGCGCATCAAATCACGCCCATTTGTCCCGCAGTGCGCACACGTGGAGCCAGAAAAAAACTTTTTCAGAGTTGATGGAGCTCTAGAATTACACTACTGTACAAGGTGAACGCAACAAAATCAAAATCAGTACATGAAGAGACTAAGAATAAACAATGAATGCCCAACAGATCAGATCCCTTGCTCTGTATAGAGCTTCTCCAACGCCGCAGACTGCATCTTCCACACCGGTCCACACAACTCTGCAAGCCTCGATGTATACCCTTTGACCTGTTCATCAGATATAATAAAGTTTAAATCCTTTGGTACCAGAGATCTTCCTACACCATTCGCCGACCGCAGCTCAATCCACAACTTCTGAAACTCCGGCAAGAGATTGTGCGACAAGAACCTCTGCCTTTCACTTTTCCCTCCGACACCTTTAGCAATGGCATAGAAAGTTCCTTGGTTACGATGCATAGCATATGGCTTATGAACCGTTAAGGATGACGAGAGAACATCCAGGAAGAACAGCATGCGGACTGTATACCAGCTTTCAGGGTGAGCAAGCTTCATGACGACGGTTAGCGCCAAACTTGATAGATGAGAGAGCTACGATAATTTGAGATTATCGCGAGAAGGTCAGAAGAGGAAGCCGCTTGTGTGCGGAGGGGTGGTGGGCATCGAGGAGAGCAAGGTCGAATTGGCGCGTAGTCAGGTCTTCCGGAAGGGTCCTGAAATTAAAGAAGGGAGAGGATATCATCTGCGGACCCAATTGGAAGAGCGTGAGGTCTGCGAAAATGATCGTGTGCCGGTCTCGAGGCTTTGCTCGATAAGATATGGGTGTCCACATCTGCGGGGTCGAGGGAGATACCCACACCGGTAGATTGTTTGTTCTTCTTTAAGATATACGTGGAGAAACCTCCGGGGCAACAGCTGATCAGATTGTGCTTAGCAATAGCATACCAACTGCAGTAAGGTGAAAACTAACCCAAGGCCAGGAAACGGAATGGTCTCCCGGAGAAAGGAACACACCACTGAACGTGGTCGTCAATCTGACCCATGATTTTCTTCATTTTCTTGAGCCATGCTTCGCTGAGGCCCATGTCTGCAGTATCGGCCACTTCGCGCTGGTTCCGAAAATACTGCTGGATAACCGGCGCGCGCTGGCCCTACGCAGGGTCAAATCAGATTGTTCATGTCGAGAAAGTCGTTACATACCTTTCTCTTCAGCCGAGTGAGGTGGTCGAGATCACTGCAACCACTGTTGATGAGAAGCGAACGAAAATCGGTCGACATTGCGTTGGAGCTGGGAGGACAAAATCAAGGTATAACGGTGGGAAGTGAGGCATGGGATCAGCGTGCTAAAGTCGCTTCAGGCGCCTGCGCCTATCGTCCGGTGCCCGATCCGGGCTGCATCGGATTGTCTTGATGCCCGTAAGGATGAATGCAATACAAAAGCATAAGTTGGGTGTGCACGCGACTCGGTCGCCAAGCCACGGCATTTTTGACGTCAATTGAGAACCTGTGAACGATGATACACATCGTTGTGTCATCATACCTACATACTGCGCAATGTAATTATTTTAAGAGTGAAAGCAGCGCCTGGGCTGGTCCCCACTCGTAAAGGTCTCCCAAAATTGGATGGTCATGGGTGCAACTAAGCGCCAGGATCCGGTCGTCCGTTTGAAGGGCGTCACCATTACGAGCTTATTTTGAGAAACTGTAAGAACGCGTTATCAAAAAGTTGACGATAACTGCACCTTGAAAAATAAAAATTTTAACAGAGAAAACTTGAAAGAGAAGCTCCGCATTTCTGTTCATTGGAATATTTGCATAATTATACCAGTTTTCGCTAGTCTTTCATGAGAACCAACGAATACGAATAGATTCAGAGAGAGACGGCGGCTTTCGACACCTCGATCCAAAATAGAAGTAACCACAGACGGTGGTCGACATGAGTCGAAGTACAGAAAGAAAAATGGAGTGAATGCGATGCCTGGTTCTCAGTAAGTTCAAACAACACGCTCTTTAAACATGATCAGACAAATCAGGAATTTAGACAGGCGAGAAAACCCGACCTTTGGAGCGTAACAAGCTATGGATTCACATCCTGGGTCGGAGGATATAGTATCCAAAAGCCTAGATGCGTCACTGAAAACCGACAGTGAGGGACAAACTTAATTCGTGCACGACAAATTGAAAATCGAGTAATGTCCGATCACGTTTGCACTTAGGGCCGGCTGGCAGCCGCGAGTTTCGAATTTTCAAACTCTGAATGCCCGTTAGCTCCGCCCTTGAGGACTGGATTCAACAGGCTTTATCACCGAACGTACAGGATCGCGTATGCCTTTGTAAATTTCTCCTGATTATGAACTACACCCTACTTGACTAACTTAAAGCTATGGCGAATCGAACCTTCCTCGTCCTAGATGGAACGACTAAAGCTTGCCGTTATAGCCTGGTGAGTGCGGCTCTATTATTTACTCGCGGAACTCGTCGCTCACATCAGTTCCGTTGGATTGATCCATAACTAGAGCACATTCAGGCTGGATGGAGGCGATATCTACTAACTGATCTATGATCACTGATTACTGATTTACTGCGATATTGGCCTCGTCTCTCAATTATTTTAGGTGGACTAGTGTAGGCAAATACTGGGTCGTTACTCTTGGATTGAGGAGGGTGTTTAAAGTATGTATCTCTTTGTACTTGCAGCATGCATCTTACGTTGAATCATTTCCGCGGAAATAGTCCCAGTAATAGTACCCTCGGTACCGTCATCCCGTCCTGTTCCTGAACACCACAATCACTGCCCTCAGATTTACTGATACTTGTATCTTGTCCAATGATAAGACCTGGAATATATTGTTCAATGAAGCAAGACCGATTATCGGAGAACCGGCTGTTCTGATGCCGTACCTTGGCGGACAGCTTCTCACTCCACCGTTCTCAAAATGTCGCCGCCTCAGCTGAAAGCGCATGTGGCGGTGGCCATGGTCTCTAGGCTTGTACAATACGCATTCTCTTTGCTTGTTCTGGCTAGGCTCAAGTTATTTACATCTTTAGCTCCAAGAGGAATGCCCTTTCCGCCAAGTGATGGCATGCGTCCAACGAACTCGTCTGATGCATCATTTTTCTTGATCTTTTGTATCCAACTTCTCGTGGGCGCTGCCTTAAAGTGTTTCATCTCCATCTCAGCATCGCAACGTTGGCTTAAAGTTTAGATCTTTCCTTCCATGTCCGATATAGAGACGGAAAGTATGTTTATACTTTATAAATGAGGCGGACACTGTAGAGCATTCCGATTCCCCAATCCTTTCTTCCCCAATGACATCCACAAACTCAACAGATATTCCGCAGCTATCTGACGGTGACATCAAGTTTGTGTATGCGGTTAATGACTCGTACTTGAATGAGCTCGTCATTCATGCACTTATGCACGGTATGCTGTCTCGTAGTTGCATTGTGAGGAAGTCGTCTGATGCCTAGAAATAGGAATATACACCTGCGTACTGATTGTCACATTATGGAGTATATGTAAGTCGTTCCTACCGGGGAGAGACTTGTATTACTTATTCAAGACGTCTACAACAAGGCACTAGCAATGTTTTGACATCTGGCGCCACCCGAAAGTTTATGGTTTTCATGGTTATATTACTCTACACGCTCGCTACGATATACTTGGCTTTCCAGTGGTCCTTCACTCAATACGCCTTCATCGATCATGGAGAGACATTTTGGTGGGTGTTCGTTGGGCTGCAGTCCGTTACCGACCGTGCAGTGATTTTTCGATTGGTCGGTGGTATTACTGGATGCGCCAGTACTGTTATTGCCGACTCTTCCATGGTATAGTCGCCCCCAGCTAGTCTTGATTTGGATTGATCTCCTCCCAGATATGGCGCTGCTGGATTGTCTGGGGACGTCGATGGTGGATAATAGTGCTACCGGTATTATGCACCATCTCTGGAACCAGTAGGATAGGTACATGCTCTGGCGTTCACAAACCTGATATATTACCTCTAGTATTTGACGCGATCTCTGTTTATCATGTAGTTGCTGATACGACCGGCGACCAAAGCGACTCGGATTCATCTCCTTATGCGAATAGGATTGACTGGACAATGCTTTCTTTGTCTCTTACCCTCACCACGACCCTTCTATGTACCCTGCTTATCATCTACCGAATCGTTACGGTAGCAGGCGGGAAGCACGGCGCTGGGCTGCGATCATACCGTGGGGTCGTCGAAATCATCGTGGAGTCAGCCGCACTCTATTCGGTCTCGACAGTCGTCTATATGGCTTTCGTCGCTCGTGATGAATTAACGGGAGCATATCCGAACGTGATCACCGCCTCCATCAAGGTACGTCGATGCTCATCTCTCGTAACATGTGTCGTGAAGATTAGGTTCTAATATACCAATCTTACACAGGGGATCGCTCCTACACTTATCGTTGGACGTGTTGCTTCGGGCCATGCACGTCCTGACGATTCGTGGAAGGAGAGTGTCTTGTCTTCACTTCATTTCGGTGCTTGGTCCCGGGCCGCAAGAAACACACAGGAAGACACAACCCGCACTGTCACATTTCGAGATGACCTCGATTTGGAAAGTCACCATACGAGTAAGCTTCCGGCAGCCAAAGAAGCCCCATTGCAATGTGTATGATACTTGTGCGTTGCGTGTAAAGTTGATGAAAAATTAAAACCGAGTATGCACAACTGGGACCAAGAACCCATATTGGACCTTAATATTTAATTCATTAAAGATTAATCTATAATATTGTTTCCTGTCTGCAGAAGAGAACTTAAGTCCGAGAGACGTCGCAGACGAGCGGCATATGGAGGCCAGATCCAAGAGAGAAGGAGAAAAGAGTCGCACCGAGTCCCACACATAGTGCGGAATGCATTTCCCCGGGGTGAAGTCTTCAAACACATGCAAGTTCCTCTTGCGAAACAATAGCGCGGGACCAGAGCTGACCGTGTCGGCCTCTGGCTTCCTGCAAGTCTACCGAAAGGACAACAACTATTCCACCAAAAAAATTAAATAAAATAAAACAATGTACTGCCAAGACTCGGGCCGGATAATTGCCACGCGAGCTGCACGTGGCATCCGCAGGCACAACACGTTTCGATATTGAACGGACCGGCTTGACTTTCGACCACCACGACGTTGAAGATGATTATTGAGACGATTCTCCTACTCGCCTTTAGGTGCGCCTGAAGACTTCTACCCTGACTTAACTACTCAAACTCGACCAAAGGGGAGCATTGTTCTTCGGATGTAGACGGTATATTCTGCGCATCTTGTATGAGGATTTGCAAGAACTATCCTCTACCTCTGGAGAGGCAGAGACAATTGAACTATCTCTTCCAACATCAAGTTCCTCTATAGTACAAAAGAGCCAGAAAACAATGACCAGGGAAGAGAGGCATACCAGTATTTCTCACTCAACGTTTGCCCTGTGCTTTACAGAAAGCTGCACGTTGTTTCTTCTGCTGATGTTCCAGGGGTTGGACATCTTTACTCCCGGGTAAGCGCATCAACCGCCTCGATGTTTACCTATCTCATGTTTCCTTGACAGTATCCGTGTCCTACACTTTCGTATTTGCCTCCTTCTACTCCTCTTAATCATTCTCCTCGCTGTCCCTCTTCTCTTTTCTTATATTATCATCTCACGGCCTTTACTATCTTTTGTACCTCCTTTGATATGTCTGTTTTTGTTGTCATTCATTCCGCTACCATCACCACTCGACTCAAATCCAGACATCGATTTGATGACGGCTTGTCTCTCGAGACTGATCGTCGTGGGAACTATCATACTGGGCGCTCTTTCTGGCTTCGGTGCGATGAGGAGTTGTTGGCTATATCTACTAGCACAAGAAAGGTATAGATATTGTTTTTCTACATTTACTTCTACTGACGTTCCGTTAGGCCTGTCCCAACAGACCGAGACATAGAAGTGAGCACCGCCGCACTTGCCCGCATCAGGGAAGACTTGAAGGCGCGAATGGACGAAGCGACGAGGAAGGGTAATGTGGGTTCCTTGCTCTTACTTTCTTCTCCGTTTCCTTCAATGAAATGTTTACATAGAATGAGACTGCCCCATGGTATTCACGCGTCGTCAAAACTTTTGGCAGTGACGATAGTAACTACGCCTTTTCTTTGTGCCCATACAACTCTTCTGACCTTGGTACCAGTTTCTCAAGAAATAGCAGGGCTTGAAGCACTCGAATATCAAATGGCCCTTGCACTCGATGATAAGCGCGAGCGTCAACGAGCCCATCGTCGCAGTCGGACCCTTTATGGGCGCGCATGGAATCTGGGTGGGAAGGTGTTCGCAGTCTACTGCGTGATCAGAATTTTGAGTGTACGGGCCTCTTTCTTTCTCGTTCTTTACTACTGACACCGTGCGCAGTCAATTATTAACTTGGCGTTTCCAACGCTCAGGCGCACTTCGTCGTCTACCCCTTCTGAATATAACTATCCTGACCTAGTTGCATATCTCGTTTCGCTGCTCCTGCCTTATCCACAGGAACGAGTTGTGGCAGTATCTAGGCAGGTCGGGCTTGTCTTTGTTGGACTCATCATATTGAGTAGCATCAGACTGGTATTACGAAGTGCTACGCGGGTAAGCCGGCATCCTGTTCATCGTGCTACTCAGTATTCATAATTTGTGCTGCAGGTCCTAAGAGTCACATCCCGGAACCGCGGCGCGTCGCTCATGATGCTCCTTCTGGCTCAGCTCATAGGCATATACCTCCTCTCGACGATCGTCCAGCTGCGGACGTCGTTCCCTCCTCCGTCCACATACGTTGCGGCCGCGGATGACGATCAAATACCTGACGGGAAACCCACGAACTTATTCTCGTTGATACCCGAAGGCCAGGTGTTTGGGGGTTTATTCGACGCTTCGTTCCTTCTGGCTGCAGTGGCTGAGGGGATAGTAGTGTGGATTGGAGACAAGTTTGGTGCTGGGTCTGAGTATGATGCTTAAGAGAAAAGTCTCGGCCACACGCAATACTGCTCAGGGCTTCGACGTACCGGATGGTCGTATAAGAGACGCTTCATAGGAGGTCCGTTGTGGACTAGGATTCATGTGGCCGGACCGGATGCTCGGGTCATGACTACAAGTTTCTTCTTCTGCGGATATTTCCATCCGAGAGTTCGCAGTGGGGGCATAAACCAGAAGTGAAGAAGTGTACTATGGGAACCCAGAGGCAGGATATCGTCATCTGCCTGACACTGTTTCCCAGCCAAACCTTCGGATCGACGGGAAGACGGAACTCGATGACAGATCGAATAATCATTGTTGACGGAGGTCGGATGAGTGGCCTCGCTGCTATCCTGCACCGTCATGATGAATGACCATCGATCACCGCTTCATTAACAGACGTAGCTTTTGGATTCTAAATCTGAGGGCTCGGTGCGGTTGTACTCCCATCCACCTTTCCGAAGTATCATGTCAACGTTGTCATCACCACTACTTCACATAACTGCTTATGACAAATGTGACAGGCATGTATCCTCATTATTCCGAAGATCCAATTCCCATTACCACTATTTCGCGAATTTTGTAAACACCAATGTGTAATGAGTGTAGAAAACATATCCTTATCCCAATACTCGCTGCGCGAGCGATCATTTCCGTCCGTATCATGCTGAATCTTGCGAAACGCACGACTCGCTCTCGATGTGCTGGATGAGCGTCGAGAACGCTTTGAACTTCTCTCCACACCGTCTTTTTAGGCATTTGAACTTATTTGCATCGTACACCGGAGAGTTGAGATGCAGATTCAGGGACTGGAGTGTGCTGACCTTGGCATCACAGAGATAGCATTCTTACTATGCCTTTCTGCTGAAAGCTCTGATGCTTGGAGCTCACAAGAAAAGGAAGAGAAATCAACTCGATCAAGTAGTGTGCCCAAGGTAAACAGGTGACCACTATTCAGAACCTAGTAGCTCTGTATAGGCTCCCGCTAATCCACTATTAAAGTAGAGGCTCGGAGAGGCCTGTTCCGCATGTAATAAAGCAGTCTTGGGGACATTGTAATCAGTCAGTGGCAATTTTGTTGAAGTGTATATTCGGGAAAAGTTTGGTAAAAGGTTGAACTTCTATATTAAATTAAGTGCATGATCACGACTCAGAACAGAGGAAGCCGCACGAGAGCTACAGGTACGACAGAATAATGCCCTCTAAAGAACAATATCAGCACTGCTGATAATGGAAGTTGAGACACAAACCATCGTAATTCCACTCTCTAGCCTGCGCAAATTCCTGACCGAATCCTTTCGCAGAGCACCCCGCTCACAAAAATTAGTAGATAGATGATTTTTGGAGTGCAACCATCAGCGTCTGCATTTTCGGGCCAGGGACGTTGTCCGATATTGCTTATTATACCACTGAAATGTAGCATATTCAAAGCGTACTTACCCACAAATTCTCCCGAGAAAGTATTGAGAGACGGCACGAGATACGCCGATGGATCGTGTTCTTGGTGCAAGCACGTGTTCCCCATTGCCCAAGCGGTGGTGGTGTTGCTCTCCCCAGTTTCCCAAAACGCAACACACGACGCTATAGGAAATCTATACCATTCACAGTACGGAAATCCCTTCGTTTACATACGGTAGCTACTGGCGCTAGCCACAAGCAGGCACCACCGCGCCTCTGTACACTGTCTACGGGTTGCGGCCTAGAAATATAGAGTTTGAAAATAAATAAATAAAGAAAAAAACAAAGCACGAAACGCGTGCCGATCACGGCACTTGGCACGCGCCCTTCCTTATTTAGCAATACGATCGTTGTCCTCGGGCCCTCTCCTCGCCCTGCATCACCTTGTCCTCTCGGTCTAAGCAATGCAGCGCGACGCGCACGCCAACCGGAACTTGGGGCGCGCCATTCGGCAATCCCATTGTTGCGCCATCGCGTCATCATAGGCGCAGAATGCAGCATCGGCGCACAGACCACCCCGCCCCGCCCTCCCAGGGTATAAAAGGCGCGCACATTTGCGGCACCACCGCCATCCCTTCTTTCTTCCCTTCCCCCACCATCTCTGCTCTCTCTCTCCCCGCCCCTTGCCGTGATGCCCACTGACTACCGTATGCCATCAGGCTCACCGCTCACATTCATTGCTTATATAACCATCCCCCCAGATTACACGCTGATCTTCACAGGATGTTGTTACCTCTTAGTACTCTTGTCACTCAGCTTTCAAGCCGACGATGCCCCGGCTTGTCGATTCTTCTCACCCCCGCCGATCCCGAACGAAAGTTGCCGAAGAACTGCTCAAACAAGACCAGACTCGCCCGTATGGGTATAAGTGCCGCAAGAGCTAATTCAGTTTTAGTTTCCGCCTTGGAACATGCTGTTATAAAGGCGCCTTCAAAGATCAAATTCAACTATGATGCCCGCCAGCTACTACACCATCACTCATCGCTCACATTCATTGCTTATATAACCATCGCCCCCAGATTGCGCGCTGATCTTCACAGGATATTGCTAACTCTTATCAATCTTGTCATTCGCCATTCAGGCCGACGATGCGCCGGCTTGCTGACTCTTCTCACGCCCGTCGCTCCCAAACGAAAGTCGCCAAAGACCTTACTCAACAAAAACGAGAGAAGACTTGCTCGGATCACCGTAAGCGCCGCAAGAGCTAATTCAATACTAGCTTCCGCCTTGGAACACACATTTATAAAAACCCTCTCAAAGGACGACCCGTATAAAACCATTCTCCACTGCTGTCGCATGTTCATACTCTGGGCCATTATTACCGACGACGTGTGGAACGTAAGTGTTGTGCAGGATAAATTTCGCCGACTGCTGTATGTTCTGGTCCGTGCATCCGAATTTCTACCATATTGCATTCTGGCACGATGTATGGGCACGCGATCTCCGAGGACGCGAAGCTTTTGCCGTCGGGCCGCAAAAATCCGTCTATGCGGTAACCAACTCTCAGTCAGGGAGACTATTACGCCCCAGCCAAGGCATGTAATGTTCAAAGTTCCAAAGCTTTCAGAGGTACTCAGCGGTCACGGGCCATGAATGCATGAGGGATCAAGACTCCAGAAACTCGACTAAGGATGTACGTAGCGTAGGTTGCGTGCTCTGACGAGGCATATAACAATCTCGATTGGACTGGGATAACAACTCGAAATACGTCTTATCCTTTGCAGGAAACGGAACAAAGAAATATTCCTATTTTCCGTTTTTCCGATATATCCTCCCTATTTTGGCCGATGTAGAATGTCTATCGCTTGTCCCTTGCCTAAAACTCTTGGCAGAGTAAAATGGTGGTGAACCCAGGATTCCCAGGTTTTATTTATAGTCAGCACCTTGTTCACAAAAGGTCCGAGTTTAACACGTTTCGCAGCTACCGTTGAGGGTTCTCAGGGTTTCCAACGGCTGTCAACGAGGAGTCTCCACGGCAGTGCGGGTAATACTCAGGTTAGATATTATGATGCTGCCATATAATGTTGATCCGACGGACTGACGTCCACCGTCGGCACAGTGATCACAATCATCGTCGGCATAGCTCACCCCGTCAGGACTCAAGCTAACTCTTCATTAGCAAAATATTGCTCTTGTTACTATTCCATGCTGACATTGTTAGAGTTCGCGTCGGTGCTGTGAGCCGTCCCATGACTACAGGAATCAATGCGTGTGCCCAGAACGGCCGCAGATAGACCACACACTGTCTGCTCTACTCTCTATCAATACCAGTGATCGTTCGTCGCAGAGTTACGGGGCCTGAAGCTTATGGAGATCGCGAAGAGGGTGTTTCAGCCCAAGGGAATAGCAAGCATTCACCGTCGGGCCCTCGCACTCGATCCCGCTGGATTCTGGAGGGAAGTCTGGGCTTGACCTTTTCTGTGAGTTGGATTTGCTTTAGCGCCTGAAGTTCGGCGCGGAGAATCTGGCGACAATGACTGCCGAAGTTCAATAAGTGAACGTCGCATCTGTCAAGTTTGGCGGCGCGAGGGAAATTGTTAGCGGGGAATAAATAGAGATCACCTCGTTCATCAATATAATATATCGTACGAGATACCAGAAAGAGTTGTTAACGCAACTTCATCTTTCACTGTGTTCGGAATATCGGCGAATCCGCTAGCCGACATACAGATTTTGACCCGTAGGGCCTTGGGAGCCACCCAAGCCGCACACATTGTATTCAACCCTCCGTCGATGCCCGCTAAAGGGGACTAGATCTCTTATCACTGTGTCCTGAACGGAGTGGACGTTCTATAAAAGGCAACCATCCTACCATGATAGGTACTTTAGCCATCACGTGATGAGGCTTCAAATCCATTTGGATGTTTCAGTCAAACAACTCCGTTGTTTTAATTCCGACAATGAAGATTTTGAGGATAAATCCTGCCCCCCTTCCTCCACGAGTAGGCTTAAAAGTCCTCTGACTCGAGTTTGACGTCCGTTTCGACTAGTACTTTATAAGGGAAATGCGAGGTCGTTTTGATTTTGTTGAAACAGGGCTCTAGGTCCAACTTTTGCAGGGAAAACAAATTTGTCAGGGGCAACATGAATTTTCTATAGTAGAGGTTGACATGATTACCGACCAAACCTTTGATGCGCGTTCCAAGGACCGAAACTGCAATTCCGCGTAAGCAGGCATAAGGTGATTAAATACCTCCTGTATAGACTATTTGATAGCCGGTTATTTCGGATCGTCCATGTATGTCTTTTCGGCGCAAGGCCATTGGACAACATCCGTTCTTGGCGTCGCCCGTTCACAAGACCACATAGACAGGCAGTTAACGTGGGCGTTGAAGGACTTCGTCGTGTGTACTCTGATTGTTATGGTCCTTCCGAGCTGTTTGATTTCCGTATGACTGGTCGTATGATAATAATTATCACGCCGCACCTTGCACCCTGCATTGGGCGTCGTGGTCTTCTGTAGCAGAAATACAAATACCGAGAACCAGATCCTGTCAGGTCTTAGATGATGACGTTGTCCCCTGGGCCGAATGACGCAGCCCCCCTTACAGAGGGGACAGTCCCTAAAATTCAAATATAAATTGAGCCATGCGGGGAACCGGACTCTATACAGTGTTCGACCGTCCGGCTGGAGGTTTCTCGCTAGACCTACCGCTTGTACTCGTGTTTCTACGTATAAAAGGGCTGGAACCTCCGTATATGGGATCCGGATCGCATTTGTTTTCATCGTACGAGTGGAGTTGATTGCCAAAATCGGAAACAGCCTGCCGCTTACGTGTTCCTTCTCTCGCAACCGCTGTTCTGGCGTCATTTGCAATTTCGGATTCGCTCTCACCTTTACCACCATCATCCGGACGGCGACAACGACTACGACGAGGGATGTTTTCCTCGCTCAATTCCTTTTTACCATCTGTACTGCATATTAATGGCAGCTCATCCCCTACGACGCCAAAACCGATCGTGATGGAGGAAGAAGACGAGGAGGATGTACCAGGAGAGACCGTCGAAGGAGAATCAAAGACGGAGAGAAGGGAAAGAGAGAAAAAAGCTAGTGAAGTTCGTATTGCTTATTTATGCGATTCAAGACTTTATTAACGTTTATATTTACTTCAGACATTTATTTTTGTACGGCCACCGCCTGCAAAATCTAATCATCCTTTGAATTTACAAGTCCAACTTGTTCCACCAAATACCCGTGCACCAGGTCTGCCTACCCCCCGACAGTCCATCGACGATACCATTCCTGAAACTCCCTTGAGCCGTACCCCATCAAACCTATCTTCGACTTCATCTTTTGCCTCCGTTTCATCCACGGCAAGCGGTAGGCGGATGATCATCCCACTCTACAACTTGCAGGCCCACAACGTCATGACAAACATAATTGTCGACGCTGGGACCGACGCCAAAATCGCTAAATTCACCAAAAGGGGAATGGAGTTGATTGATCTGGCTGTGATGGAGCCCGTCGAGGTGTGGGCGGCGTCGAAAGTCGACATTCGGGAACTGAAACAACAAGAGTCGCGTTCGTCGACTGGTGCGTTGATGCCCCCGACCGGACCCAGCCCTGCCTCGAGCGCTGTTTCACTTTCAAGCTCAGGTTCGCATGCTCCTTCTGCTGCAAGTGAGGACAAGGCTCGTAAGAACTTGTTCGGGAGGATGTTCAAGCGGAATTCCAAGGATCCGGTGTCGTTCAATCCCACGCCAAACACGACACCAACACAAGCGCGGCATGTCAGGAATCTGTCTGCCAGTTCTACCCGTCGTTCGCCGTCACCCATCTTCCCGCGAAGATCAATCGATACACCGCTAACAGAAGAAGTACCAGTAGTGCCGACAGCAGCTAATATTCCCCGTGAAGTCCTTCTTCCGGCTACTCTTGGTATCCAGCCTCTCTTATCGGTATCAACCCCGAATCCCGCGGCTTATCCTACTCTTGTCACCTTATTCACGTCTTCGGCTTATCCGCCAGTTGCAAGAGGGGTGTTCAACGGTCGCGGTCCCGCGATGTACGTCTGGACTGTGAGGCGGTGGCTCAAGGGGGAAGGGGGCAGTGTTCTCGCAGGCATGCTGCGAGGATCCAGTCAGCCCGCAGTCGGTGAAGGCAGCGAAGTTCGCGTTGAATGGAGACGGGGGAAATCGAAAACCAAGAAGTTGGCCAAGAACCCTAACAGACCTAGCACGGCCCGGAGAAAGCGAACAAGTGTGGGGAGTGTGAGCTCTGTGTCGGCAACGAGTGCAGACGGAACTTCAAGATCAAAAACGGAGGAGGACGATGGGGAGGAGAGTGATCCGGAAGATTCGGAGACACCGTGGACGTGTACGGTCAAGGTGAAGCGTCTTGGTCCAGCTATAGCAAGGACATCGACGTCGACGAATATGAATTCCCTTGCGTCACCCCGCACTGCGACTGAGGCTCCGTCTGTGAAGCTCAAGGTCGGGACGCTTTCGCCAACACCACATCATCCAAAGGTGGTCGCGATGCTTAAAGTGCCGTACCCACTACCGGACGTAGAGGTTGAACGGGTTGGAATCATACGACGGAGGGTAGTCAGTCTCGAGGAAGGCCAGGGGGATGGAGCTGGGAGAAAGGTGGTTAGTGAAGGCAGTAAGTGTTGTCTCTTTATTTTCGTTTCGCATCTCATCTCTTTCCGTAGCCCCCGTAGGCCTCGTATTTACAGCCGAGGAGATTAAGGATGTTGTTTGCAGCACGGGATTGTGGCTCGTCGTAAGGGAGGGCTTCGGTGGCGTGGGCAAGGTCAGTCGGAAAGGCGACGGATGGAGGATAAGGGCATGATATGTCCCTTTTTTTTTCTTTTATCAATTTGAACGAGGAGGGTGCGGGAGAGATATTATTCGTACGTATGCTTCCAAATTTGCGCGCTATTTGCTTTTTTCTCTCCTTCCATTACCATGTTAAGTTCTTGTCTGTATCCATGAACGTCCATTCATTTCATTTACATATTCATACCCTAGTAGGGCGAGGGGAGGTTAAAATATATATAATATGTACAACAACACATACTTATTTTAGACGCTTTCTTCTTCGGTTTGGGTGAGTTCGAGGTCAGGAGATTCGTTCTCCTTACCATCCCAGCAGTGTTGCTCTCGTGCTAAAATCTATATGTCTTGACTGTCGAGTCGAAACCTGGCCTAAACGAGACAGCATGCAGGAACAAGCGGGACAGGATATGACTTTGGCCAATCCACGACAATTTCTGTATCACCCTCAGCATGATGTCGATTATTGTAGCTTCCACCACTGTCTCTTCATCGTAGATCCTGGCGGAGACTTGAAAGGATCTGAGTCGTTCCAATCGAATAAGAGTTTTGTTCGGATGCTGCTCCTGAGAAAGCCAGAACTGTGTAAAATGATGTTGATTTAAGTGAATTAAGCTAGACATCTACCTTAGGTATGCCTTCTTCCTTTCTTTAACATAGTAAATTCCTCTCGAGTCACTGTTATCGTCTGTCTCAATTTTGGAATGTGCTCCGAATCTTGAAGAGTGGTCTACCTCTGCAAACTTTATTCGCATAAAAGAGGACTCCTCTACTGTCGACCAAACAGATATGTCCTCATGTTCTCATATACATTCCCGTGGGAATAAAGCCCT
Organism: Armillaria luteobubalina; assembly: GCA_030435615.1. Classification (NCBI taxonomy): domain Eukaryota; kingdom Fungi; phylum Basidiomycota; class Agaricomycetes; order Agaricales; family Physalacriaceae; genus Armillaria; species Armillaria luteobubalina. The sequence goes on along the minus strand of JAUEPU010000304.1, from coordinate 23,239 downwards.
ATCCAAATTCCCATTACGTTTTACACTTCGACACGTCCGAAGACCCGAAGAGAAACACCTGTCTTCTCAGTCTCTTTGTCTTGTGCTCCTCCTAAGCACGTGTCGTACTGTGCTTCATCTTTTTGTCAAGTTGGTGCTTGAATTGTTCACCATCGAACCCTCAATCAGGCAGTAATTGAAATTCACTTAGGCGTGCTAGGTGCGTGCGTACCCTTCTATGTTGCCTGAAACCCTCTAGAACCCATTAACTGATCTTTTCCCTAGTCATATCAGTCTCTAATGCAACGTTCCTATCTTACTCTGGATGAAATATTGACCAAATATGACTGGATATCAGCTTTCGCTCATCCACCTAACCTTACCTCCCTTCTGCACGACAACGTCGCACCATCACCTCTGCAAACAAATCGGCTGAAGACGTCTCTCGAGGGCCTGGAGACCCCTCTTGTTGACATAGAGAGCGATCTTGATTTGCTTCATAATGCTGTTGCTTCGCTGGAGGCTCGCAAGTTGCGTCTCCAGTCACTCAAAAACGACTACGAGACAGCACTATCTCCAATACGCCGTCTTCCCTCAGAGATTACGATGGAAATTCTATGTCGCTCTCAGAAAGACAACGAATACAGAGGTATATCTTCGGGGAGGCATCTTGCCGGATTCAACGTCTTCACAATCCGAGGGGGGCCGTGGCACCTTGGACAAGTTTGTAGCTCGTGGAGGAATGTTATTAAAACACTTTGTCCGGAGCTATGGGCCTCCATGACTATAGAGGTTCCCTTCTCCTCCAACTTGAAGGCTGATGCTGTGAAAATGCTCCACGTCGTCCTTGAACGCTCCTGTAATCATCCTCTCGATTTTAATTTTACGTACTATGGCCCGCTGGTCTCCCACTGGGAGGTAGAGGAAAGGGAATCCCAGTTAATGAAGCATTGCTTCGACATCATGATCGCTCATTCGAGACGATGGAGAGCTGTCGAGATGATCATCCATCCATCCTATTTTCCACGGCTCTTTCACATCCGCGGAAAAATCGATTTACTTCGAGATATGTACTTCGACTGTTGTTACTACCCACCGTCCGGAGACTTCCGCGCCTTCGAGATTGCGCCCAAACTCGAACATCTGCATTTGAAAGGCATGCACCGAGAGGCGAACATACTTTTCCCTGCATCCAATCTTGTATCTTTTTCGGATATAAGATCATTCGCTGGAGACCAGCTAACCCTGACATACCTCGACGTCGTGAAATCAGCTCCCAAACTCCTTTCATTTTCGTACAACGATTATGGGGTCCAAAGCTCGAACATCCATCCTGTTCCCAACCCTCCGAGTCCCGTTGTGGCTTCATCGGTGGAAGAACTTTCGGCGTCTTCGCCAAGTTTTCTGCGCAGCCTGGTATTACCGTCGCTGAAGAAAGTCACGCTGACAACCATGTATGATCCTGTCAATGACATGGAAGAACTTGAAGTGATAAAATGCCCTGCAGGTGCGCTGGGAGCACTTCACCGGATGCTGCTGCAGTCACAATGTTCCTTAACACGATTATGCCTCGTCGACGCGGACCTCGACGACAACCTTGCAAATGTCATACGGCTCATGCCTGAACTGCAGGAACTCGCCATCGAATTCTACGAATGGGTGCCAGACATCGCAGACGATTACGACCCCATCATGCAGTCTCTTGTGACACAATTGAGCCAGTTCAGCGTGGTAGATGGGTCTCTTCAGCACTCCGTGGTCCCGTTTCTTCAAAAGCTTACCGTCCGTCTGCATACTATCCGGTATGCTCACGTCTCTTTCATCAATTCTGTATTTGTCGACATGGTAGCTTTGCGATTACGTCAACCACACGACGTACCACATCTCACAGAGCTCACTGTATGGGTAATGGGGCGAGGATGGAGCTACGCTCTTAGTAAAGAGTCCGAGGAAGCCTTGAAGCGTATGGAGGACGAGGGACTGAGGCTTGATTTCTATCTGGATGATGGAGATCCAGATACCGACTCGGACATTTCGATTTGGTGAGATCACGTTCATCATTGATTATCAAAGTACTCTGAGTCCCAAATCAAAAGGCTTGTGAGAGTCCGATCCTACTTAGTTCGTATTCGTACAAGTGCGAAAGGCCTGAAGGTATGAATCGTTCCTCCCAGAACCCTCCAACATAGATCTGAACTTGAACTACGCCACTGTAAATTGCTGACATGCTACCGGAGCACCGTATACTACGTACTTGAGTTCAACTAAGAATGAAAAAAAATGATTCTTTCGTCCCGGACAAAATACGGGCCCCGATACCGTGCAACCCCTAGTAAAGCCATTCAACCGCTGAAAATGTTCGCTCGAACGGATAATTAGTTGACTCTAGAGGTTTGAAACAACAATATTGACCGATTGAGTTCAAAAATGAACTCTCAATTTTCTATTTCTACCCGAAAGGTGGAAAATAGGGTAACACACGAAAACTAGCAGGTTTCAATACACTTAGGCTTATTACCGGAAAGCTATCTCCTTTCGCTGGAAGGATTTTTGTGAAGGTAACCTACCTATCATGTGACCGTCAGCTAAGTATTACAGTTATATATCTAGTACTTCCAGGTGTATAACAGCTCTTGAGAGAGATTAAATAAATAAAAACGCTAAGATACAGAGCCTTAAAAAGCTGCAGTCGCCGCGCGCCGCGCGCTCGAGTGAGTGTGCATGTGGTACATAAGTAACGGTAACTTACCGTTGCAAAACTATCCCTCCTAGGTGGAAGTAAATAACAAACGATCAATTACCGACGTTCGTGTGAAATTTGAAGCATGCCCCACCCTAGTGGAAAATTCTAGATCAAAAACTGCCGTATACCCCCACATCTCTCTGACTGGGAGTCGAACCCAGCTTTCGCGCGTTCCCATGACAGGCGCGTGTACTAACCGATATACTATCAGAGATGTGAGTTGCTGTTTAGCGAACTATATAGCAGAACAGAAGGGGCAAAATAAACAACACAAAGGCAGTCTAGAATTTCACTCTTACATCAACTCTCGGTCCTGCGTAATAGGAGAAACTACCGATAATCATCACCATCGCAAGGGGTCATTAGGACCGTTCCAGTGGTACACATCTGTCTATTGTCCAGTATATCCCTAGGATCATGTTACTGCGAACTCCAGACCACTGCTCCGATTTCTCAGCGAACCTACATTGCCGTTGCACCATCCAGCGTGAGTTCATTTTCATGGAGGCCATTTGAAATAGCTCAGAGATGCCTAGATGATATGCAAAGAAGAATTGTTAAGAAAGTCAACGATGCCGGTGTATATTGGCTGCACCGGCACCGAGACGGAAAGAATGGTCTAGCCTGCAGGAGAGGTTCACATCATCGTCGAGGTCCCAAGTTTGGTTCGCATTTCGGGCCTTGTCGACGTTGGCGGCGCTAAATTTTGTGCTCATCGCATATGATGAGGAGCTGCTCGTTACTATGAACACCGACGAGAAACTCTTCCTTGCAGCCGACGCTAGTCAGGTACGTTTTATCTGTTGGTTCTGACAATTCGCTCTGTGAGAATAATGAGCTACTGCTATGAAACATACCGAGGGAAGAAAGCATTCCGTGTCAGTATATCCTTCTCCGCTTGGGGGATTTGACTGATAGGATACCGTCAGGCGTACGCCTCAGGAACTTTGGACTATCTTTTTATCCTATTGTCATTATCTTCCCGTCTTCTCTCGATTCTTGCCAAATGGGCACTTTCCGGCCTTTCCTCGCGCCGTGCTGCAAAAAGTGCTGTGTCATATATCATCATACTCTGAGTAGGAGTCGAACCTGCTCCGAGTTGTACTTAGGCACCGCTGCTCCATCCGAGTGTATGAGAGGTGCGTGCACTTGACAAGGCTCTAGAATGAGACTTACAGATCTTAGTCACAGTGCGGCGGTCGATACTCGTATGCAAAAAGATCTTACTCGAAATTCAGCTGCTGAACAAGCGTCATTTATCCGATGTTCTATACGGCTCCCCGGTCTGAGTGTCCTCGCTCTTCCTGTAGGATTAGCTGTCATGAAAGAGCAGGGATTTAGACGTCCGTCTTTCTTGGTAGAGGATTATGTGAAGAAGATATCAGACTCCTCATTGTCCTCCCTTCGGGTGTATTAGGCTGACTGGATGATACTCTTAGACACACGCACCCTGATTCTGTGGAACCAGGAATCGATTACACTGTGGATCGCAGATTCCTTTTCTCATCTCTCACGACGAGCGCACTGACATCGCGTCGTTGGTCCAAAATAGTGAAACAGCATCGCAATACCTCACCTTTGAATGCTCTAGGTGGGATTCGAATCACATCAAACAGGCCCGATCTGCTACGACAGCATAGGGTGTAAGAAGAAGGCGGAGTCCTGAAGACGCGTGAGTTTTAATTGGCTCTGGAGTGAGAGTAATGGGTTACAGTCTCTAAGTTATCCTTCTCTGTTCATAATTCTGACTCGAAATACGTGTCTCGGCGCCGCGGACCACAACTCGCTGCAAGCATCGTGCCCCGGGATTCAGACCTGTGATCGTTGATTGGAATTTGAACGTCTGACCTCCAGCAATACTTTTTGTGAAGCAAGCTCCAGAAATGGCCTTTGGATAGCATTGTGGTTCGTTCACTAGTGTACTCTAACGCTGATCCTTGCTATCAGAAACCACCTGACAGTAGTTGATATCGAGAGCTTGATCCAGGTACAAGATACTGGTTGAAAGATAGTTAGCGTCAACCACGGTGGAACGTACTAGAAAATCACCTACCACTATAACTCTTATTCAAATTTCATCATGTCGACAGTAACCTCTCTGATGGTGGATGACTAGAGCAACTGTTCTCAGAGAATCGTTCTTACCACTGCAGAGAGCTATCTTCGCTTACGGGCTTTCCCATCAATGTTAAATCCTAGACAGGCAACTAGTGAGCCGCAATCCACAGTTTTGGCAGTTATATGCCTGAGTCTGTAGGTATAACTCTGTAAGCTAAATAGCGTGGAAGAAATGACATGCAGACATAACTATTGACAATGGTGCATGGTGAAGAAGGAAGTGCATCTCGAGCATCTTCAAATCATGCTCCTTCTCAATCTTCCGGAAGGAGACCACACCTTTCGCCCATATCGAGCGCTCAGATAATCCCGGTGGGTAATACACCTCACCCTCCAAGCCACTCCAATCAAAGTCAACCAGGTATACACGCACATCCTGCTCATGACGAGTAAACATGACATTTGGACGACGCAGATCTCCAAAGACAGAGCCACCATCGTGCAGCTTGTCGACCGCTGCTTTGATCTTCTTGAATGCATCCTCGGGCCATCTCAGATCTGGAATCTCCGCTGCCTTCTTCCCATCGACGTACGCCATTACAAGACTTGGCGGCCTGATACGGCGATTGCATCTTCCTCACACTGTCCGCGAAAGCGACATAACCGGTACGAAGAGGAGTGATCAACATGGGAAAGAACAAGGAAGAGTACACGATTTATACACACATTTGTACGGGCCAACGACTGGTAGGGATCGTGCTGCCTCCGCCTCTTCGTCTCGTACATCCACGACCTGAGTTCTGTTCCGCGGACAATGAGGTCAATAGCGTCCTCGCCGATGCTATTAACATCAAGAGTCCCACGCAACTTGATTTCTGACACAAGCTTAACCGTATCTGAATCCTTGGGCTCATCTCTCAACCCCAGCACGTCTTCGGCAAAGACCTTGCTTTTGAACTGCATGACTTTGAGTTGGCAGCAAGCTGTCACTTGATGCCATACACACACACCTTGTATAATCCTAGGGTCTATGGATCGACTTTGAATTTAAACGCCTTTTTGACCAATTTCCGAAACACGGGAGCGAAGCACGTTCTATCCCATGCTCCACCTCCACTCTTGGAAGATCAGACAGAGGTCTGGCGTCGAATTTACGCACAGAGGAGGCGGGAAAAAGCGCATTGATATTCACGAAAGGGCGTAGGTTTTCCCGAGTCTGGCTTATGGTGGTGGTCGCGGTTCAAGATGAACTACTTACTATACACTAAACGCGTGCCCTTCGGGATCAATCACGTGCAGACGTGTATAGGGGAGTCACGTGAGTGGTAATGTCTCACACTCTATTCTGAGACACACATTCACTCTGACATAAGACTGAATCCATGCCTTACACTGACATCGCTGGGTTAGCATACACAGGTATCGTATAACGTCGTATGCCGTTGAGCTGAGAGATGAAGAAGCGTTGGCGGGTTCTTGGAACCGTTTTCCCTGGTGACTATGCTCAGTAAGACTGCTTGTTTTCCTTAACATTTCTGCAGATGGAGAAGGTACCTTCCCTGAGATCAGGCCGAAGACTATATTTGAACTCTCGGGACACCATAATACTAACTAATTACTGTAACCAATTCAATATGATTAAGTTCTCCTGTTGTCTACATTGCTGCATTACATGCATCCCATCAGTCATATTTCGACATAAAATCTCGACGTCGTGACCGTATGCCCCAGAGCCCGCTTCGGAATATATGTCCATTTCCTGAACCATAGTCCTGAGCACCGGATAGGTCATACGTGACCGCCATCTCGAGATAGCCTTCAAAAACCTCACAAACTTCGATTCCAAGCCCATTATTCTCTCCGCTGTTGTGCAACTCAGTCCACACAGGTGAGCAGTTCATTTTGAAGACACCTCTAGACGTGGACACAACTCCAGTCATGGGAATGAACGAATTCCCCACCACTGATTCGACGATTTCCCCGTCCCGATGCCGGGGAAAGTTGGCTATATCGCATTTGAACGCGTCGGTAAGTGCGAGGGAATTGATAGCTAGTTCGCCAATTTCCCAGTGGGGCATTATACGGAATAACCACATGAGACCTTTCTCCTCGGGGCTCTGAACGTTCGGAAGGTCCGGTATGAAACATCGAATACCACCATCCATGATACCCTGAGTCTGCCACATCGAGAGGACGTTGAAAATTGATTCGTAATCGGGTTGGTTCCCAGCGGCACCTCCCAATGATTGGTGGGTGATTGGCCAAAAGTCAAAACTGCCAAGTTTATAGGGAGACTCAGAGGGAATAATCTGGAGTGGCGTGGACGGATTCAAGGCGATAGTGGGTCGGCGCGCGTTTGCGTTTGCACGGGGACGGTTCCTCGGTTGTGCTTTGGGATAGTCTAGGGTTCTAAGGCGTGAGGGCTTGCTGATGGGAGGTAATGTTGCCTAGAGGGTTTTAGCGAACGAGTGGCAGATCGCAGCCGGACACTTACTAGGGTTCTTAAGCGCTTTGAGCACTGGCCTTTATCCTCTTCGCCTGCGTCGTCGGAGGGGGCGCTGCGCTTCTTACCTTTATCTGCCATCTGGTCCTACTTCAGTACCGGCGCGATTGTACTACGGACGTTTTCGCCTTTGCCGAGTTTGGTATTGAAAGTTAGTGTGAGAGTAGTTGAGGGGTGGCGTCGGTTCATCGAGGAATGTTGTACTGAATGACAAAGACTCAGGTGCCACTTGGATGATAGTGGCCTTGTTCCTGTCTTTGTTGAGTTGCGCCCCTACTGCCAAGTTCGGCGCATATCAAATGAAACGGATCGCTCTGAAGCTTAACCTCCCCACTTGAAAAGTTCATCTAAACTTCATATCGGCTCGTTCCAAAATATTTATGAGCCGATCCGATGCCTCGCTGCAATATCGCATGTATAAGTACGGCCTGCAACTGACCTGAAAATATTCTGGTAGAGCAAAGACAAAGATATATATCCAGTACGGCAGCTGTCTTGGGCCTCAGGATCAGTCGTCCACTGGTCAAAGTCCTCTGGCGTGATGTGAATCAAAAACACGAATAAATCATGGCCGTTACATTACAAAGTCCAATTATGACTGCATCGCAAACTCCTGTCGATATATGGAATGTTTAATATTTCTCCCCTGCTCCGATCGTTCGAGTTCTTACCTCTACGCGTAGGATACCAAACTGGAACATTCAATACAATACTGAGAATTTCAAGAGAATTTCGGCTTCGGATACGGCTACCTCCGCGTTCTTCGGAACAAGACAGGAGCAACGAGAAATTTTTGGGAGTGGAGGGGGAGCGCGACGGGCGGAGCATGATCGATGATCAACTGGCTATGATTGGTCAGCCTCCCCCCCCGCTTTTCTGTTTCTCACCACCATCATCGACAGAAATTCGTAAATTTTACTCAACCAACAAACCGAAAGAAATATGTCTCCAACCGCTATCACCAGCACCAACGGCCACTCCGACGGCGTCAAGAACGGCACCAAGAGCGTCCAGAAGGTTTCCGGCAACGGACGTGGCATCCATTTGACATCGGCGGACGTTATACAAATGGAGAGCAAGTACGGGGCACACAAGTGAGTATTCCTTTATTCTCCTCGTTTCTTGCTGGACGTGAGGAGAGCCATGATCGTCTGCAGGGAAGGACGCCACAGGGCCCTGAATCATCGCCGCCCTTTATAACGTTTCGTCGTTCGTATCTGTTCCATTTATACAACATCCACTGACCTGCGGCTTTTTCGCCATCATCAGCTACCATCCGTTGCCGGTCGTCTTTGATTCCGCAAAAGGCGCCAAGTGAGTTCTTTTTGCCGCCGAAATCTGCTTGATCTGATTGGATCCTGATAGAGTATGGGATCCAGAAGGCAGGGAATACATCGACATGCTTTCTGCCTATTCGTCAGTATTTTTCGATCCAATCTCTTCCATTTTTCTCACATATGGTAATAGAGCCGTAAACCAGGGACACTGTCACCCAAAGATTGTGGCAACCCTCATCGAACAGGCCCAGAAACTTACGCTTTCATCTCGGGCCTTCTACAATAGCGTCTTTGGCCGCTTCGCTCAGCAGATCACAGAGATGTTCAGCTATGATATGGTTCTGCCCATGAACACTGGTGCAGAGGCTGTCGAAACGTCGCTGAAGCTCGCGCGTAAGTGGGCGTATATGAAGAAGGGTGTCCTGGAAGGCCAGGCTGTCATTCTGAGCGTGGAAGGTAACTTTCATGGACGGACGCTGGGTGTCATCAGGTGCGTTTCCTCCGCCTCACGGGGAATCCCCGCTGAGTTATTTTCATGAAAGATAGTATGAGTACCGATCCGGACAGCCGCACTGGTTTCGGACCTTACCTCGAGGGTGTCGGGCCGACGTATCTGGACGGCTCCCAGCTGAACACCATCAGATATGGTGTGGTGGAAGATTTGGAGCGAGCACTTGAGCTGCATGGCGCGAACGTCGCAGCATTCCTCGTAGAGCCGATACAGGGCGAAGCTGGGTGCGTGGTTTTAGCTAAACCTTACTTATATTTGACTGACACGGCCGTGGTAGAATTGTTGTTCCCAAAGAGGGATATCTTTCACGCGTGCATGCTCTGTGCAAGAAGCACAATGTGCTCCTTATCTGTGATGAGATCCAGACAGGATTATGTCGAACGGGTAAGATGCTGGATTGTCAGTATGACAACGTCAGACCGGACATGGTCCTGCTGGGCAAGGCATTATCCGGCGGAATGTATCCTGTTTCTGCAGTCCTTGCCGATCGGGACATCATGCTTTGCATCAAGCCTGGTGAGCATGGAAGTACGTATGGAGGGTAAGCACATCATTTCTTCTCTCCTACTTTGATTTTTATTTTATTTGCGCAGAAACCCGCTAGGATGTGCTGTAGCGATGACGGCTCTCAAAGTGCTTGTTGATGAACGCTTGGCGGAGCGTGCGGCAGTCCTAGGGGAGCTCTTCCGAAGTTCAGTCAGGAAGCTTAAATCTCCGCTGGTGCAGAATGTACGTGGAAGGGGGTTACTGAACGCGGTCGTTATAGACGAGAGTAAGAGTCGCAGAGGACGTACGGCATGGCAGCTGTGCCTCCTTTTGAAGAGTCGAGGCGTGTTGGCGAAACCGACGCATGTGAATATGTAAGATAAGATTTTGTCCTCTCCATCTGGTGTTCTTATTCGGGGCAATGCAGTATTCGGTTCGCGCCTCCGCTGGTAATATCGGAGGAGGATCTGTTGAAGGCTGTTAGAATCATCGGGGAGTGTTTGGAGGATCTTGACAAGGTATAATAATTTCCGTTCATCACAAAGCTTCGTGTATTGATAAACTGTCAGGTGGATGTCATTCCGGGTGAAGATGAAGGTCATTAGGTGGCCGGCGTTGCGTGTACTACTATTTACTGTGTTATCATGTTTGTACTGAATAGAATGCATGCGTGTATGACTGCTGGAGTTCATGAAAGGCTAACCGGTACAACTATCTGATTGATGACGTTGATTTCCCCCAATCGTTCTGTTGTTGCAAGCGATGCGCCGATTCGACCTGGACGTTCTTCATTTCCTCCCTATTTTGGGTAATTAAGAACATTCGGCCTCCAAGCAATCATTTCGTACAGAGATTCTGGCTAAGGCTGTTATCGAGGCACTGTTTTGTGGATATATGGTTCCTCTTAAGTAGTCACCACTATTAGTATTGGACATAGCTAACAGAACGAAATTTAGAGTACAATCTGTGGCTCTTGAGAAAAGACAAAGAGAGCGCGATGTTTATCTCTCAAGTACGAGTATCAAAGCGTGCATAATTGCAAGAGCACCAATAAGTATTGTTAAGTATGAACTCTTCGCCAGGCTGCAAGTCGGGCACATGGTGTAGTTGGTTTATCACGCCCGCTTAGCAGAGTGCTGTAGTTAGACTGCGGGAGGTGTTGGGTTTAATTCCCAATGTGTCCATAAATGTGTTTTATTATGTTTTTTGCGACACCGAACCTGTTAATTCAATGGCGAACAATGAACATTACAACTTGCAAGTCACGAATCACGACTCACGGACTCATGGCAAATATGTGTTGTGCAGTGTATACTGAGATGGCGTCTGCTTGATCTACGCACCAGGCGGCCTCGGGCGTAATTTGAGGGAGCGGTTTTACGACACCGGGGCCTTACAGTCAGAACTACTTTCAAATTGCGAGGTTGACCCTGCTATTTATGCCGCACACCTCGACTACACAACTAGTGATTTGATCCAATGTAGTTCGAAGAGGGGTAGTAGATAAATATACTCACAACCCGCTTTGTGATAGACGCACACGAACTATGGAGTCTAGTTTAATAGTACGTAGGCGTAGTGTGGAAATCTTAATATATTGCCCTAGGTCGAATTATCCCAAGATAATGACGTGCGTCAGTGGTATTGTCGCCCAAGGTCTGGTGAACACCAGCCTTGATGTAGATGTCATGATCGAAGGCTGCTCAAATAGCGAAACCTCCAAACGGTATAACTCATGGTCATAGCAACATTACCTACAATATGTTAGATGTAGTAGCAGTACGAGATGCACACGGACTACGTATTTGATATTTACTTTCCTTTTTCGTTGACAATGCACAGCCTCACATCTCAGATTTTTACCAACAGCTGAGATGTGAGTACCTCTACATATATTCGTCCTGGCACATTACTTATCATATTATAGTAACGATACGTTGTTCTATACAGGTACCTAATACAGCTTTTTACCAACAGCTGAGATTAACGATACGTTGTTCTATACAGACAACGTCACTCTCAATTTCCTCTCAAGCTTCACTTTCCGTTACCACGTCCGAGCGCCTACCTCGATAACTCCAAGAGGTTATGGGCCCCGCTACAATAATGTCAACAACTGCCATAAAGTTGGTTAGCACAACAAAGCTTGAAGATGATGGAACGAACTGGGTTGCATTTGAAGAGAAAATCACCAACAAGTTTCTTGACAAGGGTCTTGGCTGACACCTACGAGGAACCGCCCATGCACCCCCTCACCCAGTTGAGCACAAAGGAAAATTTTACCAGTCTACTGACACTGGATTTTCACACCCGCTCTTGGATGATGACCTGGAGAAGCTGGAGGACAAGCTTGAAGAGTATGAGCAGAAGGAGGCGAAGATGCGCTGCATCATTTATGAATCCATCTCTGACTCTACCTTCAATGAGATCAAGGGTGAAGCGACAGCTGCCCTTGTCTGGAAAAAGCTTGTCAATGTCATGACTGGCAAGGGTGATCTTGTATGCGAGCACCTCCTAACCCGGCTCAGCAACATGTCCTGCCCCGACAAAGGCAACATGTGGGAGCACCTTGGCCAGATGAGGATCCTCCGTGAACGTATTGAGGGCATGGGCTTGAAAATCGAAGATAATCAGTACACCTCGATGATCCAAAAATCACTCCCACCTTCCTATGACCACATCCGCTGCACCCTCTCTGCTACCAGCAAATTCACAAAAATACCCCTCACATTGGATGTCCTTATTGTGGCACTGCAGGAGGAATGGGATGAAGAGGTGGCATCAAAGGCGACAGCGGAAAATGTGGCAATGTTTGTGCAACGACAAAACAAAGGAAGAGGTCAAAGCAGTCAGGGTTCGAGGGGGAAAACAAAGAAAAAACCAGACAGGTCCCACCTTAAATGCACGAACCCGGCATGCGGCAAAACTGGCCACCTCATTGGGGATTGTTGGTGTGAAGGTGGTGGGAAAGCGGGTCAAGGTCCAGCTTCGAAAAAGAACAAGGCTAAGGGAAAGGGGAAAGCAAAGGAATTGGCATCGGCAGCCATTGATGAAAGCGACGATGAGCACGTCATCGCAGTCGTAGCTGATGACAACGACGACTCAAATGTGGCCTTAGTGTGCACATCGGACTACAAGACCGAGGGTAATGCTCATGTAGCAATGGGAGAAGAAGTTACAGCAATTGCTGACTGTGGAGCTTCGAAAACGTACTCACCCGAACATTGGAGATTCAAAAATTACACCAACATTGACCCGAAGCCCATCAAGGCTGCGAACAGTGAAGTCTTCCATGCAATCGGCAAAGGGGATCTTCAATTGCCATTACCTCTGGGTAAAGACAAAAAACCCACCATTGCAAGTTTTCGAAATGCATACCATGCACCGAAAATGGCATACACCCTTATATCTCTATCGCAAGTCAGCCACACCGGATTTCCCATCCATATTGAACCCTCTGATCGAACCATGTACATCTGTATGCCACGACCCAATGCTAGGATCATAGCCAAGATCCCCGAAGCCGGAGGCTTATACATCATATTGACTCCAGGCACACGCCAGCCTGCCATGGGAGCAAAACCAGATGTCGCTATGGCAGCTAGTAAGCTCAAAGTGAACATCACAGAGCTACACAATATCTGTGCTCACCGAAGCCATACCACTCTCCGTCGCATGTATGTTGACGGCCATATTGAGGGAATTGAGCTTGACCTGGACTCGAAGCCAGAATTTTGCGAGACCTGTGTAAAGGCCAAGGCAAAATGCAAACCGTTCCCCAAACAAGGTCAATATGAGTACAGTGTTCCACTGGCCAGTGAGACGCTGAAATTAAATCAGCTTCGGAAATACTAAAAGGGACTGTGGATTGGGGATCAGATTAGAGCAAGATCATCTTTAGGGTCTATAATTTTATATTACCACTAAATACATGCTTATTGGGAGGGGAAAAGGACATATCAAGTACTATCAGTGAAAATAGCCAAGATCAGTGAAATATGGGCCAGTGAGACACGTCACATCATGTATGATATGCCAAATTGGGATAGCCATCAGATTTCAATCAAGCTCATCAGTCCCTGAAACGGATGCACTGTAATCGCTCTCAGACCCCCCTATATCATGCTCACTCCCCCCTGACCCTTCAACATCATCACAATCATCTGCTATATCCTCAGCTGCATCTACTTGTCCCCCGCTATCCTCTGAAGGGTCCGAAATCTGAAATGATTTCAATGTTGGCTTCTTCTTCTGCTTCTCCAGCTCAAAATCAGCTAATTTTGGCTTCTTCCATCCAATCTTCCTTCCCTCGGCCTTGGCGCAACTCCATTCCTTTTCCCACTGGGTCACGCGGTGCTGATATCTTGTTCTCTTCTTCTCATTGATGGCCATGTGGCTCTCTTCCAGCTTCTTCCATTTCTCAACAGCAGCCTTGTACTTTTTCACTGCCTCGCCTCTTGCCTCCTTAGCTGCCTCCTCTTGAGCAGCCTCATCCTCATGAATCCGAACTCGGTCTGTGAAGGCATCACCTGTCACTAGTTTTGGTCTTCCATCTCCATTCAGCCTTGATTTCTTTCTGGGCCGCTTTTTCCTCTCTTCGTGCTCCTGCATGCAGGTGTGAATCTGGACAACATATGAGTTTTGGATGACTGTGGTAGCCTGCATCCCTCTCATCCATGTTTTCTGGTTATTGACCATGTCCTCAGAAGCACAAAGTGCAGCTTGGAGTGCCTTCTCACGCTCTGTTGTTGGTTCTGGATCCAGAAGCTCTTCATACTGCTGTTTAACAGGTGAGATGATTTGAGTGGAATATAATGGTGGCAATGTAGCTGATGTTATCGGACTAGATGATAGGAAGAATGATCCTGATGATTGAGCCAGCGAATCAACAGTGTTCTGTGTTGGAGACGACAGATGGGTAGGGGGCACAGGTGGACTGGATTGGGAACTTTCGGCAGTGCTACGCTGATGTGTTCTGTAGTCCATAAGCATTGTAGAAACAGCTCGTACCGGGCTGCTAAGATATACTGGGAGTCCAGACTGCGAAGACGTCTCGAGGCTGGGTGCCATCTTAGCCACCGTGACAACATCAGGATTGAAGGGAACGATGCCTGTGGCCTTGAATGATGCCATGATATTGTCCTTGGTGAGTGTCTGCAGGTGCGCTTTGGCATAGAGTCCAAGAAAATTGGATTTATTGACATGATGTCCACAGTTTCGTTCGTATTCATCACGAACTTCAGACCATCGGTGCTTCAAGATGCTGAAGATCACAACATCAAGTCCTTGATGAATGTGAGTAGAGTGCGCCGGGTAGCATAAGACCTCAATTCGATGCTCTCGGGCATATTCTAGGAATCCGAGTGTGTAATGAGATGCATGCCCGTCGACTAGTAATAGCCTTCGCCGTCCATTTGCTTTGACTTTGGTCTGATTGTCAAAGTGCTTGATCCACTCAACACCTATTTCCCCATCAATATATCCCTTTTTCTGATAGCCCAATCTTTGATCGGTTAGTACTGATCTAAATCATATAAATGTGTAAACTTACGATGCATTCAAAGGATTGTCCTGCTTCCATGACGATTGGAAAGAGTCTCCTTTAAAGATCACAGCTGGAGCGATTGATGTACCATCAGCACAAATGGTAACAAGAATGGTGATGTTTTCACGATCACCGCTTCGCTGCTGATGCTGAATAGTTTCACCAGCTGGACCCACTACTCGTTCTGCTGTTCCAATACCATTCTGTATCCCTGTCTCATCTGCACCATAGATGCATTCTGTTGCTATGATATCCTCTTCTCCTTCTCCATCAATAACTGTTCTTAGCAATTCATAGAACTCTGCTTTTGTGGTAGGATTCACAGACCGTGCTCATGAGTGATCCAAAGGGTTTGACCAATATGTTTTGAGGTGATCACTGTGCTTTTCAACAAATCTCCCAGCCCAATTCTTTCCTACTGGCTCATAATTGCTGCCATCTCATGCACGTAAGATCTGATTGGCAATGTCTGATATCCGTCGGAGGCTCAGGGGGAATCCTCTCTGAGCAATCTGGATTGCGTAGCTAATGATGGCCTCCCTCTCCTCATCATTAAATCTTGTATTTCGATCGGCATTTACTTTTGCTTGACTGAACACCTTTCAGCCTGCGCGAGAGTGTCTGCTTGTTTACCTTGATCTTCTCCTTGTCCTCCTGCCAGCACAGTGTCTCCATCTCTTGGCCTATGCTTCATAGTCCTTTCTTCTTCTCTCTGGGCCCTTTCTTCTCCTCTTCTCTGTATGTCAAGACAGCTCTTTCAATCCATTTTTCTTTAATTTCCATGTAAATTTGTCTTTTTTTAGATTGAGACAATGCCCTTCCAACCATGGTGTATATGTACAATCAAGCTTGAGGATGAGAAGTAAGGACGTGCAGGTAGGCACAGTGATTTAGTGAAACGCGCCGTGAAAAGTTAGGTTGTCCCGATATGGCAACTGTGATGTGACCTGATAAGAGCGACCGTTCTGCCACACAAATTCTGCAACCTGTTTCTTGTGTCTGTCATCCTTCCAAAGCCTCAAATGCAATACATATGATGTCCTGTAGCATCTGACATTGATTCTTTGTCTAGGTGTGACTTCCCATTTGGTGTAGACATCAAATACACATTTTTTCACACTGATTAGAGGTATATTAGCCTCTTGTTATTCTAGCATGTTGGGAATTAGCTTCGGAGTCAGTATTTTATGTATATATAGCCCTAATACAGGTTTCCTATAAAACTCCGAGGCAAAAAGATGGATATTGAGTGATTCCGGGCCAAGTGTCTCACTGGCCGATCCTGTCTCACTGGCCAGTGGAACACTGTATGTTGAAAATGCTGGCGACAAAGTTGTTGGAGACTTGATGGGTCCGATGTCCTTTATATCACTAGGGGGGGCACGCTATGCCTGCACATACCGCAATCTACACACCCATGAATCAAAATCTGAGTATCTATCAAAGAAATCGGGTACCTTTGGATCATACAAGCGCTACAAAATCTGGATCAAGGTCCAGCGTGGTGTTGAAGTCATAAAGATCTTGGGCACGGATCGAGGGGGAGAATTCCTAAGTGACGAGTTCACTCAGCACCTCAAGGCAAAGGGGACAGAGCGACACCTTACAGTACATGATTCCCCACAGTCAAACAGCATTGCTGAACGCTCCAACGGATATCTGATGGACACGACAAGAGCATTTCTAATCAGTTCAGGATTACCAAAATATCTATGGGCTGAAGCTCACCGACATGCTGAATGGGTCTACAACCGCACCCCAACGAAAGCAATACCATCAGGGAAAACCCCATTTGAGATGGCAACCGGCAGAAAGCCCAACATCTCTGGCCTTCGTCCATGGGGATGTCGCTGCTGGGTCCAAGTCAAGGCACCGGAAAAGCTTGGGGAGCATGCTATTGAGGCTTGCTTCGTTGGAATTGATACTGAAGCAAAAGGTTGGAGGATTTACTGGCCTGGAAAGTGAAGGGTCAGCATTGAACGTGATGTTTACTTCAATAAAGAGGACCTAACTCCAGAACCCTTTGTTGTCGAGGGGGAGGATGAAGATATTGACTCTCCTCAGGTTCTGAAGCCATCTACAACCATCCAGCCCACTGAAAATCAACCAAACGAACCACAAAATCCCACAGAAACTCACCCAGAACATCCAGAATCCCCACTCACAGACATAGAGTCTGATCCTGCTCCTCAGCCAAGCCAACCCAAGCGCTCTGCAGCCCCAAAACCAGGCCAACTCGCACTCCCAGACCTATGCAAATGTCCCACCACTGCTGGAATAGCAGTAACCATGCCTGAAGATGAGTCAGATGATGAAGATGATGAGCTGTTGAGCTCCTCACTGGTAGACTATGCCATGATAGCAGACATCGAACCAGTGACCATGAAGGAGGCACTGAGTGGTCCTGACGAGGGAGAATGGCGCAAATCGATGCTCGCAGAAGTCAGGCAGTGTGAGAAGAAGAAAGCGTGGAAGGTGATGAAACGAGAAGACATTCCCATGAATGCAAATATCATGGACACGAGATTCATGTACCAGGTCAAACGGAATGAAACTGGTGAGCCCAAAAAGGCAAAGTCGCGTTTCGTAGCTAAAGGATTTACTCAAGTCCAAGGTGTCGACTACTTCGACACATATGCCCCGGTTGTCCGCCTCCCTACTCTCCGCATCCTACTATCCATGGCTGCCTCTCATGATGCAATAATTGACCAAGCCGATATCAAAAATGCATACCTGCATGCCAATATCACCGAGGAGATCTATATCAAGTTCCCGAGTAGATATGAAGAGTTCTTCGAAATCCCAGAACATCTCAAGGGCCAGAACGTCTGTGCCAGACTGCTCAAGTGTCTATATGGCACAAAGCAAGCAGGATGAGGCTGGTACCAAACCCTGAAGTCAACAATGATCTCCCTCGGGTTCACAGTTAGCAATGCGGATGAGGCCGTCTTCTATCGGATCGAGTCAGCGACAAAATACACCATCATCGCAGTGGCCACAGATGACTTCACCATTATAGCAAACTCCCAAGAAGAGTCGAACCAATTTAAACGAGAAATCGGCTCTCATTTTGAGCTCGTTGATCTTGGGGCTATTCATTGGCTGCTGGGTATGCACATCACTCGAGACTGGGAAAATCACACCATCAGTATTGGACAACCTGCATACATTGATCAAATTGTGAAACGTTTTGGCGTTGAGGACATGGCCCCATTTGCAACCCCAATGGAAGCAAATCTCGATCTGAACCCAGACTCACCTTCCATGTCCAAGGAACCAGTCACACCATGCAAAAAGGTGCTCTATCGTGAACTCCTGGGCTCCCTCATGTATGTCGCAGTTGGTTCTCACCCTGAAATCAGTTATTCGGTCTCAGCGCTCTCACAATTTGTTGGGGAACCACATTCAACTCACCTAAAGGCCAGATTCCGAGTCCTTCGCTACCTCAAGGGTACACGCGACCAACGGCTCACAATCGGTGGCATCGAAATCAACCCTAAGGGCTATCACGATGCATCATATGCTAACCAGCCTGGGAGGAAATCTATGTCTGGATTTGTGCTGTTCATGGGTCAGGGCGCCATTATGTGGACCTCAAGGAAGCAACCAATCGTTACCGTCTCCACAGGTGAATCAGAGTATGTCGGATTGACCCCAGCATCGAAAAATATGATCTGGCTGCACAAGCTCCTTTCCGAGCTCTCCACATTCATCATGAACCCTTCCATCTATCCAAATGAACCCACCATCCTCTACTCCGACAGCCAAAATGCCCTATCTATAGCCAAGGATTCAGTATTTCATGAACGTACGAAGCACATTGGAGTCCATTACCATTTCATCCGGCAAACCATCGAGCAAGGCCACATCAAGCTACAGTATTGTCCCACTGATGACATGATTGCTGATGTCCTAACAAAGCCGTTGGCCCGTCAAAAGTTCAAGAAGTTTACGGAAGCACTGGGCGTTGTGTAAACGAGCCGCATACGTCTCGAGGGGGAGTGTTAGATGTAGTAGCAGTACAAGACACACACGGACTACGTATTTAATATTTACTTTCCTTTTTCGTTGACAATGCACAGCCTCACATCTCAGCTTTTTACCAACAGCTGAGATGTGAGTACCTCTACATATATTCGTCCTGGCACATTACTTATCATATTATAGTAACGATACGTTGTTCTATACAGGTACCTAATACAGCTTTTTACCAACAGCTGAGATTAACGATACGTTGTTCTATACAGACAACGTCGCTCTCAATTTCCTCTCGAGCTTCACTTTCCGTTACCACGTCCGAGCGCCTACCTCGATAACTCCAAGACAATAATCCGCCTCCACAAAGACTTCTGAGCCATGTTTGCCGGAACATCTATCATCCTTGAGCCAAATCCAGTCGCTCAACCAGCCGAACATTCTATGCCCAATCCAATCCTGCCATACAAGGCGCCACGGTTTTGACAAAGTCAAGTGTTCTAGCTTTGTGTGAAAGAGAAAATTCAATGAATCATAAGCTAAAATACTGTCAGCGTAATAATTTAAAAATTTTTCTTTTAGGACTTACCGACGTTGACCTGAGGATTAACGTATATTTTCGGGCGGTAGGGAGTGTTCCAGAAATGCATGTCAATGGCTATAAGGTAACACTCCGACGACGTGCATTCAGTGCTGCCTCTAAACCATAGCGGCAGCGGGGGTAGATAGTCTCCGGTAGGCGTAGGCTTGCTCCGGTCTGACTCTGACAAAATGATGAGAAATGACAAAACGACTATGCTGTGGGCTTACTGGGCAAGGACCCTGCGAGGAACCACATCGCGTCAAAAACGGCCACTCCATTCCAGCAGCTGGCAACCTCGATGGGTTCACCTTTCCGGAGGCTTTTCACAGCGTGAGAGTCTGAGGAAAAGTAAGGCCATATTTCTTTTGCTGTCCTTCCACATGCGTCGCGTACTACCCAGCTGATGGAAGTTTAAGGGGAAAGATATCGCGTGGCAGAGAAAGACATACATATCATATAATCCCACACCATCAAAGTCAAGAGCACAAGCAAGGTCATAATCCCCGTTCTTAGTATTGATTAATCGTATGATAGCTCCTATTGCCAAGAAAAAGTCAGCGGCGCGACGATGAACATTAAACGAAATAACCAACTCCAGTCGAAATAAACATCGTTGAAAAACAGGACTTTTGCAAAGGTCTTCCCATCTCGATCGCCCATGACGCGTAAAGGCTCCAGGGCCTTGTTCCTGATATCCGCCATGTAGGAGATCCGCTCGGGACTGTTCAGCCCCCACCTATCCCTTATTCCCTCATGCATCACTATGCGATTCCCGACGCCCCGCTCATCGAGTTCCTTCTGGAACATACGCAGACTCTCCTGCGTCCCGTCGTCTGAATTTGACTCGTAGATAGATACGAAGACGTTTTGTCGGCCGATGTAGTCGATGAGGAGCTTCATTTCCTTCGTCCATGTGGGTAAGACCTTTGCTGAATTATACAGATTGGCAGCAATATAATACGTGCCATTTGAGGGAAGGGGAGTTATGGAGGCATCATTGCGGAGGTAAGAGGAGGAAGGGTACGTCGGTGCGAGGAGAAGGAAGAGACACCATGTAAAGCACAGTCGGAACCGTGTTCTTCTCCGCGATGTCCACCGAGACCAGTTAGAGATATGTGCGGCGTCAAATACAGCTAACGCCGGTACACATACTGTCGCAAATGGAAGATATACGAGGAATGTCGAAAAGTACCCCAAATGGTAGGCGAAGAAGATGGCGGTAGAGACAGAGAATGTTGCACATGCGATGAAGACAGGATGGTAGTGAAGGAGGGTCGCAACGAGATTCCTTCTATGTTTTCGGTAGTAAGTATCCCTCATTGCTGTTCATGATCAGAGAGAGTGTGTGGTGGTGGTGGTGGATAATTGATGCACCGCCCTGCCCCCACTGGCACGTTACCACCTTGAGTCTGACCTGAAACGCGACGACATGTGACCCTATTTAGTTTTGCTAATTCTACACGATGTATACAACTTACCGTGATATATTCAAGTTCAATATTCCTGAGTATGAGCGTCCACGACGTAACTTATGGGAGAAGGTGAGGAATAGTTCGGCTATCTCCGAAATGCCTAATTAATACTTACTGCTATTTGAGTACCCTATTTATTCGGTACAATAAAGCCAGCGGAGCCCACGGGTTCTAAAGTAACGCTAAACCCACCGACATAGACCTGCGCACCACTATCAAACACTTGCTCTGCGACTTCCTCAGCTATGCCAACCTGCGCCAAGAAAAGCACCTTTTCTTCGTAGTCCAAATTTGTCGCCAAAACTAATGTCTCCTTGCCTACCGTCCACATACCTACATCAATGAAGTCAGAAGTCGTCACTTGTTGGAACTTGGCTTTGGGATTAAGAATAAAAGGAGTGATTTTCGGAAGCGAAAGTGCTAGAGCTGAGGCAGAGGCTTTGATATCGGCAGATGTAGGGTCATCCCATGATACAACACCTATCAAAAATACCAGGTTAACATGTTATATACAATGGTAAGAAACGAATGGATTACCCAGAGCTCCATGGTTGATCCCGACGATACTCTGAACAATGAACTCTTTCCCAGTAGGGAATCTCTTCCAGTACCTGTGACATTGTGAGTTCTCGTCAGGACGAATGGCTGGATAAAAGTAAACATACGACTCGTTCCCAAACGCCTGTGGGACCGCCCAGACCACCTTATTTAACTCCCAGCCGTTGATAAATATCCTCTTCCGAAACTCGTCTTCCCTCGTTGATATATCCTGAAAGGAACCTTTACAATTGTCACACCCACAATCCCCATAATCCGTTGTACACGGTGTTCCCCACTCGCTTGAGAATGTAACATTGTTCCCGATCATGTATGTATCCTGCATGACGATATCCGCCCCGCTTGCGTAGGCTGTGAACTCGTAGTTCTCGCAATTTAGCACGAGTGATACAGGGTGGTAGCCGGATCCGCCTCGTCCATCTCCACCGTCGAGCGAGGTGATAAGGTTCGAAGATAGAAGTGTGGCATTGAGCGGGTCGGAGGTACCATCTGGTTCGTCGGCGGTGTACCATAAAAGAAGGTTTGAGCGGGATTTGATGCGATTGATTTGCTCAGTCACTGATGTACTGTTCATGTAGGTCCTGACCGATGGTGAGAGGACTCAGGGAGAAATTACGGAGATATTCTTACGCTCTCATGTCGTACATGAGGTACAGGCCTACTCGCTCCATTTCATCCAATACCTCATCGAGTGCCGTCAGATTTGAAAACGTGGGCACCGGATGAATCTATGGCGTCGGTTACTCGCCGCAGTTGCATCAGAAGAATGAAATCCATACAATATTGAATCTGTCAAAATGTCAGGATAGGTAACACATATAGAAATGGATACCAACCCCTGCTCTTTCAGTATTCCAATGGCGGACAAATTGACAGCAAGATAAGAGTCGAATTGAGTGTAGAAACCAATAGGAAATACTCTTTCGTACGCGCCATCTTTGTGCGCTGGTCGGGCAAGTAGACCTCCGGTGCGCATATCCATTTTGGTAACAGAACCAATATCACGGGGAGGTGTAGGAAGATAGCTCAGTAACGATGTCGTTGCGAATCGCTCCCCGTCCTCTGTCTCCCCTATACAGGATATGTTATACGCCTCAGTCCTTGGAGTCAAGTCAGATAGGGATAATGAAAGAGCGTGTTTCGATGCATTAATGGGCACCCTTCCGCTGGCCAGAGTCCTCCCATCAGCGGACACGGTCACCTTCAAAGTAGTGCCGAGAGTGCTAGTGAAAGGTGACGCGTCAGTAATAAGAGAGTATGTAATGGGTGTATCGACTAGGATGGATACACCTGTTGGGTCGTCAACGATGCCGTGGCGGTCTTCCGAGAGGTACGGCCGAATAGCTTGTCCACATCGCAGAGCAAGCAGTGGTGTGGCGGACCTTTCGGGAACTGGAAATTGACCGCCTGCAGTACAAGGTCAACACCTGCCGCTACCTCATCACGATGCACTGACCCGGAAACACGATCGGCTCGGTGCTCATGTAATTCTTGTTACACCTGTAGCCGTGTAAAACTCGACACGTGCTGAGGAGAATATTCGCGCTTA
>JAUEPU010000303.1:0-44309 GCA_030435615.1 Armillaria luteobubalina | reverse complement strand
CCGTTTAGCTGTGATATTGTACCAGTAGAAAATGTAATGTGCATGTCTTGGGGCTGGACAGATCGGAGGCTTGTTTTACTTAAGGAGGCTCTTGCGTTATTACCACTACAAGCACCGACATCGGCACTTAAGATCTGCTTCCCTTCTGCCTTTTTCCTGCGACGTATTCCATACAACAAGTCCTTTTGGCATGACACATAGAGTGCAGACATATTCTGGCACCGAAATATGGTAAAGGCAATCATGGACGAACAGGTGAGACCTCGGTTTTTCTCGAAGCCCACCACTGACCGGTACCTACCCCTTGCGCCTCCAGCCACCGCCCGAACGGAAGGACACGACGAAGAAGAAAGTTGCAGCAAAGAGAAGAAACGTAGCCACAGGAGTATGGCCCTGCAAGATCAATGGATGCAACAAACAATTCGCGCGGGAGGCAGACTTGAAGAGACATCAGAGGACAACGAAATTGCATTCGATGCCTGGATTGTACGTCCTTGTGCTCTGGGAATCGCGTCTATACTAACAGGTTCCAGCTCCTGCCCTCAATGCGATGCTACCTTTACAAGGGTGAGTACGTTCACATCGTTTTACCAGTACCGAGGTCATTTACTACGGCGCTAGACTGATGCTCTCCGGCGCCATCAGAAGTCAAGGTCGATTTGTTTGAGTCTTTCTACGTGCAGCTGCTGAAGGCCATCGTAGACATAACGGCATTGTGATCGAGGCAATGGAACAGGAGCTACTGAACGAAGGCCCTTCAAGGAGTAGCAGCATCGCGCCGTCCATCAAAGGCAAGGAACCCTTGTTAGCGTCACACTCCGCTCAAGGAAAATCTGTGGTATCTGGACCAGCTACTGGCCATTCCAGTTATTATCGTCAACATACCGCGCACTCAAGCAGTATCCTACTTTCTCCTCTTCTGATGAATGTTGTCTAATCAGTTGTGTTAGCATATGTACCTGAATATACGCAGGTAGGCTTACCGACGTCTGCTACCCGGCTTAACGGCGCGACGAATTGGACTCAATCACACCCATGGCCCGAGGGTGTACCACCGCCCGCTGCTATCGGATACCCTATATACTATACACCCTCCCCTTATTACCCGCCAGAGCGGGGTCCCTGTACCTCAACATCAACATCAACCCTTCCGCCGAAACAGACTACCGCACAGGTTCCTCATCGAGAACTCAATCACCCCATCAGACCGCCCCATTCCCGCTTGGGGACTCCCCAAAACGATTCCAATTCCTCCCCGTCTGGACCAGAGACTCCTGATGCTGATCAGCAAATGTCAGCTTCGCATGAGCCCGCTACAGTGAATCCTTCAGATGTCGACACTCTTACAGAGGAAGAGATGAAGGTTCTCTCAATGCAGCTCACGCATGCAGCAATGGAGGTCGTGCTCAACAATGCAAAGTATCCGAGGCGAGAAAGTTTGCAATGGAGGCGTCAATCTGGAGGACATCAATTCGCGGTGGTCGAGTCCAAATCAGCCGGAGAGTGATCTGGACCATGGTGAGGATGCGGGAATGTCTCCCGGAGATCGTACGGGGTCGGGTTTACTCTCTTATGGGACGCCTCTTGATCGTCCGGAGCCCATGGAGCATATGCTGACAGAGGATGGTGAACCGATGCTTAACCCAGGTATGTTGTCATTCAATGTTCTTGGTGCTGTCTGACTGTCAGCTGTATATAGCGGAACTTCTGACACAGGTAAGAGCTAATTAACGGTATCCGCACTGATTTCGGCGCCTGACGTTTCAAAAGGAATCACTGGCTTCTCCCCCTCCTTCATGACTTCACGATTGGTTGGACTTGTAGTGAACTTGACGCTTTATGATATCTGTACAACACTGTTTCCTTCCCTATCGTCAAGCATGTAAGCTTCTTTCGTTACTTTACTATCGGCGTAGTCGATTTTTTGTTAGGTTCCGTGGTTATGGTAGCCTTTTGGTGATTTTGGTCAAACTCATGTACAACAGTATGAAGCACACTGCTTTACATTATTGTGAGTATCTAGACTGCTTGTGACCCATGCTGGATCTGATGTGATATGTCCAGGAATATTCATAATGCGTTACGGACTCATTAATACATGCATTGTCCATTCAATACTTACGGCAGCAATGCTCCCGACGAGACTCGAAGGCACGCAAAAATACAGATTTATTTATTGATCTACTATATGCTACAGATTAAAGCTGTGGAGAGCCAAAATTGCGCAAAGGTATAGGCCCAACGATGCCACCTGTTGAAAGAGGGACGAAAGGCAATGCACACTATGCAAGTTTTACATTACAGGACTTGTACTTTGGGCCATTTGAACTGTGGTCCAACCTATGTAACACGAATCAGCATTATTCGGCGCAAAGCGGGGTAGATATACCTCTTGGATGCTCAGAGACGCGAGCTTGTGCCCGGCCTCGACAGACTCCTCTAAGGACTTGCCAGCGACGTAAGCGCCTAAGAAGCCACCAGCAAAGGCATCCCCCGCTCCATTGGTGTCTACAATTTCCTCATCGGTGAGAACATGGACAGCGAAGGTCTTTGGGCTGTCAGGTTCCGCAGAGCTGACGAGGACCGTCGACTCGGCACCGTGGGTAATGACAACGATACGAGGTCGCGACGCGTTCGACTTGGGCAACATAGCGATAGCCTTTCCTACCGCGGGGAGATCGGTAGGTGCGGGGTGACCATTTGCGCTCGCCCAAGCCTCCGCCTCCGCCTCGTTACAGATGATGATATCAGTGTGCGGGAGGACGGTTTGCAGGGCGACGTTGAAGAACTGGGGGATAAAAGGGGCAGAAAAGTTGAGGACGGAGACTTTGCCTGAAGCGCTGACTTCTTTGCTGAAGTCACTGATGATGCCCGCGCCATGAGTAAGGAAGTAGCCCTCAAAGTAGAAGACTTTGGCGCCGACGACTAGGGGGGCGACTTCAGGAGAGGAAAGGTGAGACTGGTCGTATTTCTCAGCGACACGAAGAGTTGTGACCAAAGATCTACCTCAAAATTCAGAATTTTATTTGGAGGCAGGGACGGACAGTGGCTTACCGATGGTGTCCGGTGATAACCACAGCGCAAGCACCAGTTTTTTCACCTTTCTTGACTTGGTAGGCCTCGAGTAGTCCTTCCCGCTTGTTAGCAGCTTTGAGCTGGTCAGCAAGATCGTCGTCGCCGACGCATCCGGTGTAGACAACTGAGTTTGGAGGGAGGATGTACTGGACACAGGTAGATTTATCAGGTCAGTTTCGGCTCCCCGGTTTTGACTGCTGGAATGCTCACCGCAGCTCCACGAGCAGCATTCTGTGCTGCACCCCCGGCGACATAGGTCACCTTGTGGTTCTTCACGATGTCGTCGTATCTGAGAGGAGGTCAGATAGGAGGCTAGGTAAAAAAAATTTGGCTATACATGGGAGCGTGCTTCTCGTCGGCGAGGATGGCATCGTTGGCCTTGAGGTCATACTTGGCCAACAAGTCTTCACCACTCGTGACCTGCATATCGAGCAGGGGATTGCCCACACAGAAGAGGGCGGGGGTCGTCGAGGCCATGATGGATGAGAGGAAAGAAGTAGGATAAGTAATCGATGATCAGATCAGACCATACAATTTCCGACGTCATTCAGTACGCCCACTACGTTATGCCGTGTCTCGTGTCTGCTGGCTCGAACGCTCACGGACAGCTCGCTAACGAAACAGTAGAAGACTCTCATGTATTTTCTACGTGCATATTCAGAGACCTACCACACGACTGCCAGATTGTCGACCTCTGCTGTGGTGCCAACCATACCTTACTCCTCATCGAGACGGGTGAGGGGTTACGCGAGCTTTGGGGGTGCGGAGACGGGTGTGCAGGCCAGTTAGGACTGGACTGGATTGAGGCGAACACCTCTTTTCATCCTGTTAAGCTCAATCGCGATGGATATACCCCCAAACTGGTGTCGGCGTCCTGGGAGACGTCGTATGTGGTCCTGTCACGTCCAGGGCAGCGGGATGTACTGCTCTCGATGGGTGCTAATGATTTTGGCGATCTGGGAGTAGGGGCGTCTCGCTCAGCAGCAGCTAACCATATCGTTGAGCTGCCCTGCGACGGAGAGACTATCACTGCGCTGTATGCGGGCCAGCACCATGTCGTCGTCCAAGTAGATGGAACTCAATTGGTGGGCTGGGGTCTGTCACGGCATGGACAGCTAGGCGAACCCAAGCCTAAAATCGTGTCACCACGGATTATACCCATCGAAAGCCAGATCATGTCAGTTGCCCTAGGGGCTCAGCATACCGCTTTCCTTCTCACCTCTGGTCATGTCATAGGGCTAGGATCCAACCGGAAGAAGCAGCTACACGGAATGGATATACTCAGTGACGTTCGGATGGTGGGTTGTACGTGGAACGGAACGTATGCGGTTGTAGGTGACCGGATATATTCCACGGGGAGCCATTCAAAAGGACAGCTTGGTAGGAGTCTGACCGATCTGCCATATGTCGAGTTCCCCCAAAACCATCATCTGAAGAAGCTGGCCTGTGGTACAGAGCATGTCCTTGCTCTGTTCGACATCGTCAATGGTGACCCGGAGGTATGGGGCTGGGGGTGGAATGAGCACGGCAATCTTGGTCTTGGTATAACAGATGATATACGACTTCCTTTGAAAATCTGGCCTCGGAACTCGGAATCTGATTTTGGGAAGGCTGCGGACATCTGGGCAGGCTCTGGCACGTCTTGGATATATATTCAGTGAATGGTCAATCGTTTTCTTCGTTTAACTACAGGCTCAAAAATACTAACTTCGAGTCAGCTTGCCTACTATCTGGAAGTCATCATTTTAGATCATCGACGTCCATGATACGATGAATACGTCCAGTAGCCTTGTACAAGGCTGTGCATTTCTATGACGACGTTGAGCCGAACACAGACAGGATCGAGCCTAGTCCGACTTATATCCGTCGGCGGCCTGTTTAAAGTTAATCGGAGTATGTGTTGACCGCAGAATAGGATCCATGAAGATCGGAAACGAAGGATTGAGAGAATACCATAGCACTGATTTACAAGCAGCATAATTACAACAGCATATATGCAAGTCGGTATTAATATCAATCACCAGTAGGCAAGTCCAAATCTGCATGGATTTGAGTGACGGTCACTTCTTTCAGAAGGGCAAGCTGAGATACGGGTCAGGACAGGTTACCAAGAAAGACTTATATAGCGTGCCTTTCCGATGAGTATCTAGATGTCCCTCAACGTGTATTCAGGACGGAAAGGTGGATTCAATACCTGTGCCGCGTCCTTTGATTCGTTGTACTGGTGCAGAAGCTTTATATGCCTTTTCACGAGGCTGTCAGCGTCTTCATTTTCTCTATGGAAATTTTAGCGGAGAATTCCTTCTTAGACATGAAATATCAAAGCTTACCCCAGCTCCCGTTGCAAGTTCTCCACTTCGGCTTCCAGAGCGGCTATCCGAGCTTCCTGTTTCTGTCAAACGTTCGAGTCAAACAGGTAGTAAAGGAGGAAGATGGCGAGGCCAACCTTTACGGAAAAGGCTACGTGCATGGTGGTAGACAGCAGCGTGAGCAATTTGAACGGCCTGAGCAATATACCACTGTCACGCGTTATTTACGCGTTGTTGGGCAAGTGACGTCATGTGCCTGTCGAATTGGCCTGTCTTGCCGCACTAGTTACGATCACTCACGGTCACTGCGTATTACTGTACAATCATTATCTAAATTGCCCATGCTGTCCTCGAAGGTTACTGGCCCTGCATTTTCCTCCGACACGACTCTCAGCATCGAAAAATGAAATCCATTCTCTGGCGGCAATTCGCGATTCTCTGCTGGAAGAACTGGATCGTTTTGTTGAAGCACCCATTCGTGCGTGTTCAAAATGTTGCCGACCTCTGGCGCTTATGTCTTTCATAACATAGCTGAACTTCTTGCGGTGCTTTGCTTTGCCTATCGGATTCGGGGTATTTCTTGCAGTTGCGCAGTTATTCTTAACAAAGCCCAGTAATGTGTGTGCCTTTCCATTGTCTTATCTTCCTACTGACCACCACGACAGTTTGGCATAGGAAGTCCCATTTCCGTATTTTCCTTGACGGAGGTGCTCGAACCGGACTTTGCATTGCTATGGGCTGACGGCACCGATGGAACGAGTGTCCCTTCGCCAGCAAGTATCATCGCTCGCATTACGCAGAATTTTACGACGTCACAGTCAGCAGCAGTTCGACAACTAGATTCTCCGGATGACATCCCCGCCGCATGTCCTCAAAACTTCAATTTATTTTCAGAGTGCTTTGCTGCCATAGCATTCTACGATATCCCTGCTAACGGAAGCGCTACGAACCCCATCAACTACACAATTCGCGCGGATGCTGGACTCGCTCATATTGATGTCGTCAAGCACTCAAGTGATTTTGAGAAGCGGATTCTTCCCTTGCAGTGGGCCATAGACCAAGTGAAGCTGATTCTTATCAAGTCTACACCGCATGCTCATCGGATCTAGGCTATCATTGAACTCCACACCGGCGAACGAGTTCCTACCCCGTTTCAGTGGCCTTTTACCCAGGAAACCAACGAGGAACGAGATACACGGACACGTCTCAGTACGTTGCCACACCCGGCGGTCTATACCCGTCGGTCTTGACATATTTTCCATTCTAGGTTACATTCGTGGGCTTCGAACGCTGCTTGTATTACTATTGTGAGTTTCTTTGAAAGCACAGTAATGCTGCCGGTGTGAATATGATCGTATAGGTTTATATGTTTTGTCGGGATATCTTATCAGCTGCCTGGCGCTGTTACCACAGAGCGCACAAATCTCGTCACTGCACATATGAAAGCTATGGGCCTCCTAGACTCGGCCAGAATCTTGTAAGGTTATATTCATTTGACTTTTTTCCGTTTATCCTCACACAATACTTCTAGGTCCTGGCATATAAGCGTCGCCTTGGCGTATCTTCCCGCGTGGGTCATTGTAGCTTTGATTTGGCACGCCCGAATTTTCTCAAAAACCAACGCTGGATTGGTAGTTGCCGTTCATCTTCTCCTTGGATTGTCGTTGGCTAGCTGGTCTTTCTTCGTTGCCGCTCCATTCGGAAAGAGTCCTCAGTTAGCTGCAGTCGCGTCGACTTTCTTGGCCATCGTCTTTGCTATAATAGCATTGGTATTCAACCATGCCGGTAATGTGGTGGCGTTCATTTTCACGATACTTTTTCCGCCGGGATACTACATTTTCGCTATACGAGCCATGTGCGGGTTTGAGAATAACTTGCGTGCAACGAATGTGCTGCAGGGCGATCCAGATAATGGCCTACGCCTATTACCTCTTCTTGTTGCAGCTATCGTAAGCGTATTCACATCGTCTTAAGACTCTCTAATGAGTCTCGACAGGTTGACACATTCTTGTGGCCTGTACTCGCTACCCTCCTTGAAAGACGGCTATATGATGCCCGAAACATTTCAAAGTCAAGGGACGATGAAGAAAAGCATTCTATTCCCGATAACGTAGCGGTCTCTATCAAGAATCTTGGCAAGACCTTTTCGACATCTCTGTTTCGACCCAAGAAGAACGTCGTCACTGCGGTCGACGATCTGACTCTTCACATACCAAAGCATGGTATTCTTGTTCTTTTAGGATCTAACGGGTAGGTTATCCGTTCGTCTACAGCTCCCGCTCTACATGATGATCTCTCAGGGCCGGGAAATCTACGTTGCTTTCGATCCTGGGAGGGCTTATAGGCCGTACCCAGGGTTCGGTGCTTTTCGAAGGTGGAGTAGAGCGTCCTCGCCCTGGGACACTGGGCATAGTCTCCCAGAAGAACGTCCTCTTTCCGGAGCTTACTTGTTACCAAACCCTACGTGTTTGGCGGGCAGTCAAACGATCGAGTGACATCTCCGAAGACGAAGATATCGAACAGCTGTTAAAAGACTGTGATTTGGAGCAGAAGATCCATGCGAATGCAAGCACCCTTTCCGGCGGACAGAAACGAAAGTTGCAATTGGCTATTGGTCTTATCGGAGGTTCTAAAGGTAAGCAAAAGAAGTTCTATTTATGTGCAACTGATCTGAGTTTTCTCCTGCAAGTCGTCCTTGTCGATGAGGTATCTGTCTGCATGTTTACGTTTCGCTGAAATTGTCCTGATAATTCAACAGTGTACTTCTGGTGTCGATCCTTTGTCGCGCAGAGCGCTCTGGAGGACCTTGACTTCCTTCCGACAAGAGCGGACTATTATATTCACCACTCACGTGCGTCAATCTGCTAAGAGCCTGGTATTCACCTAACCTGACGTATAAGATAGTTTTTGGATGAAGCAGATCTATTGGCAGACAACATCGCCATCCTCGCGGCACCAGGAAAACTTGTGGCGAGCGGTTCTCCGGTGTCTCTCAAACGTGACCTCGGCGAAGGCTACATCGTCCAGGTGACGTTCCATTCGCCCCCGAAAGGAGACGTATCTATCCGTTTGCTCCATCAAATCCGAAATGATGCCCCCTCCACGTATTTGTCGACGCCGGTTCCCAGTCAGGTTTCGTATCACCTTAGGTCCAAAGATTCAAGAGACGTCGAAAGGGTGCTCCAGATCCTCGAAAGTGAGAAGCATTCATCGAACATCGCATCATATGATGTCACCGGAACCACTATTGAAGACATATTCCTCGACCTCATGGCGAAAAACGACCCACAGGCATTCGACGAAAAGTACACGCGCCATAGTACGTCCTCCTCTGTTTGTGTAGAGGATCTACCTCCCATGCAGCTTTCAAATGGATGCCACATGTCTCCACTCCAACAGGCAAAGACGATATTTATCAAGAAGACACTAATTGCTCGAAGAAGCTGGCTGACTCCGGTTTTGTCTGTCGTCGTGGCTATCGCGGCGTCGACCATTCCCTTGGTGTTCATCCGTGGTAGACAGCCTTCATGCGTGAAAACATTCTCCA
Source organism: Armillaria luteobubalina (assembly GCA_030435615.1). Classification (NCBI taxonomy): domain Eukaryota; kingdom Fungi; phylum Basidiomycota; class Agaricomycetes; order Agaricales; family Physalacriaceae; genus Armillaria; species Armillaria luteobubalina. Next base: position 35,378 of record JAUEPU010000303.1, on the reverse strand, counting down.
ATTCGACCAACATTCCACTGTATCTTCCCATATCCCCTATGGCATCCGTGATCAGTTTCGGTGCTCAGGTTTTGAACACACCTCCTGGTCTTATTTCCACCCTGGGTAACAGCACGTTTAGTCTCTCTGTAGCGGATACTCCTGACAATAGTACGTTCGTTGACACCATTCGCCAGAATTACCGTGCTTTGGCTTTGGGTGGCGTGTCTATGAATCTGAGCACTGGATCATCACTGCTTGCTTGGGAGGCGACACAGCCGGGCCTCACAGGTGCTGCTATGCTTAACCTTGTGAGCAACATCCTGTATAACAACGCGCTGAACTCCACCGGTCAAGGCGCTAGCTTCCCGACGATCATACAAACGAGTTATGAGGCTTTCCCGCCGATAGCAGCTGGAACGCTTTTTGCTCTCAAATGGGTCGCGTTCTTTGGTGCTGCTATGGTGCGTGATACTCTTGCTTTATCCATTCAATAATGTTGACTTTGTGGGTCGAGTCTGTGTATCCAGCTTTCTATGCCTTGTATGTATCGAGAGAACGCCGTTCTGCTGTTCAGGCAATGCAATTTTCCAATGGACTGTCGGACCCTGTGGGCCTTTGGATAGGTCATCTTCTCTTCGATACTATTTTCGCCATCCTTTCTTCTACAATTATCATTATTATCTTTGCAGCTGCTTCCGACCAGTTCCATGGATTAGGATTATTCGTGAGTGCTATTGGTACGAATTGTTCAGTGAAGCTGATATCTTGTTAGTTCCTTGTTATGGTGTTGTACGGCATAGCGTCGACCTTGTTCGCATACTGTGTATCTTTGATGGTGTCTACACCGCTCGCAGCTTTTGCTGCTGTAACTGCTTATGAAATTCTCATGTTTGTGGTGCGTACTTCACTCGTATGACACGGCCTTTGTTGATTTGCCATTATCAGCTGTACCTGGCCGGCTACCTTCTGACTCTCACATACGCCAAAACGTCTGAGGCCAACGATATCATCACGATTATCCACTTTACACTTTCTGTGTTGTCCCCGATTGCTAATGTGGTATGCTTTCCTATTTTTTCTTATGTAGTCAATATAAACTTTCCCTCAACGTAGACTCGAGCTGCGCTGGTATCTGTCAATCTCTTTTCGCTGCTTTGTACAGGTAGCGGAACCGTTTCTACGTCACATATGGCGACTATCGACCGATATGGAGGACCTATCGTCTATCTGATCGCTTATATAGTTATTCTTCTCGGTATTCTGGTATGGGTGGATTCTGGCTCATCCCTACCTCGAGTATGGTCTCGCAAAGTGTTTCAAAGAAAACCTTCAGCTCCTCTTGGCCGTCAGCAAGATGTTCTCGCCGAAGCGGATCACGCTGTGTCTTCTAGTGACCTCCTTCGTGTTCTTGGGGTTTCCAAAACATTCGGTGATAGCAAAGTTGTCGATGATGTCACTCTGAGCGCTTCTCCCGATACGGTTTTTGCACTTCTCGGACCGAATGGGGCTGGTAAAACAACAACTTTCAATGTCATCCGTTAGTGTATCCATTAAAACATGTCGATTAAAACTAACTATTCTATATAGGTGGGGATGTGACGCCTGACAGAGGCGACGTTTATATCTCTGGAGAGTCAGTCGTTCATCATCCGAGAAGAGCGCGATTTACTTTGGGAGTTTGCCCTCAGTTCACCGCTATAGATTCTCAGCTCACCGTCAGAGAGCACCTGGAGATATATGGAAGATTGAAAGGATTGGGAAAGGGGTCAGAACTTCTGAATAACGTGGATTCGCTGCTTAAAGCGACTGCTCTTGCTGCATATGCAGATCGACTAGCTAGTAAACTTTCGGGAGGAAATCAGAGGAAACTCTCACTTGCAATTGCTCTGATTGGTTCGTACGCTGGTAACTAGAAAGCCATTCGTAATAATATTTATCTAGGTAACCCGGCCGTTGTTCTGATTGACGAGTTTTCAACCGGCGTAGACGCAAAAATGAAACGAGATATGTGGAAGACTCTCAGGAACGTCGTAGTAGGCAAAGCAGTCATGATCACTACGCGTAAGTTACATCTTGGTCTTATGATGTGCCGTTCCTCTTGACTAGTTCTGTGTTAGATTCAATGGAAGAAGCATCTGCTTTAGCAACCAAGGTCGGCATACTAGCTAAGCGTCTTCTCGGCGAGTTTTTCTTCTTGCATCACATCACTATTTCAACTAACGCCACTTTAGCTGTCGGCACTATGGAATCCTTATCGACGCGCTATCCCACGTACGAAGTCCACTTCACCTGTCGGACGCGTGAAGAGATCACCAAAGCTCAAGTTCTAATGGCGCATATACCCGGAACTCGTATGGCCGATGATGTTGCCACCCGATTCGAAGTTCCTATAAGTGATGGTTTCTCCCTCGCACAGCTCTTCCATGTCTTATCAAGGCACGGAGACTTCTCCGAGTATACGGTGGAGAGGGCTACTCTGGAGAGTGTTTTTCTAAAAGTCATCAGGGAGAATAATGTAGCTGAAGAGGATCATGTTCGACACCGTAGATGGTGGTGCCTCCCATGATCATTTTACAATAGCAAGCAATAATATTAACAAATCCTGGCGTATATCTATGTGATAGTGGTATGTGCATGCCCTATAGATGTTCCGAATACTTACATGTGGTATGTCCCAACAACATACATAATTTATCACTTCTACCACTGAAGCCACTCTCCGTACATGTTCGGCCGCTCGCCCCGAATGTACGACTCGAAAGTTCTTTTAATGACTGTCGCCCAGTCTAAATCCCGCTTATCCTCCTCCACCTTGTCGTGCCACGGGTCCTCGTTCGATGTTGATGTCGCAGTCGATGATTCAGTATTCAAAGCTCGTCGGGCCTGCTCTTCGACCGCTTTGAACCGTGGTCCGAGGTCAGGCCAGTTGCGCGAAGGATCAAAGGGTCGCCACCTTGTCAACGAAATGAAATAAAAATTTCAACACAGAGACGGAGGTAGAAATGCTTACCATTGATTATGGTAGTGGTACGAGTACGCGCCCGAAAAGAAACCTTCGAAACCAAGCGTCTGGGGTGCAGCACTACTTACTGTAGGAGTCTCGAAAAAGTCAGAAAACCTGTAGGTAGTAAGCTCAGCTATGGCTATGCATAGAACGATCAGAATAACAACGCACTCCGTAAAGTAGGGCTGCGGCGGCCTATCCCGCTGGAACTCTTCTGTATTCAGCCATGCCGAATCAAAGAGCGCGTCTGGTAAGCGCAGCAGCAGACCATTCATCGCAGCTTCGTTCATATACTTCGTAATCGTCATCGGATGGAAATCCAGCCCGTTATTGAGCGCCATGCGGAAGAGAAAAGTCCCGAGCGCTGACCCCTTACTCATATGAAGCACTGCAGTGTTGTAGTTCGGAAGCCGTGACCAACGGTAGGCAAACGCGCCCTTCCACCCAAACAGCTCTTCCCAGTCGCGAAGAAGGATTGTGTCCGCGTCGAGGTACACCCCGCCGAAACGATGACAGAGGATAAATCGCGCCATATCGGAAAGAATAACAGACAAGCGGTCGTACTCAGACGACGATTTCGATCCAAGCCGGTTAATCATCGGGTCCCCCGCTGCTTTCTTTGTGGCCGATGCAGTTGCATTTGCCGACACCTGTGGCTCTTCCTGCGGAACGTGCACCACATGCGCACCCGACTTGAATAGTGTTTCCATCGAACGCCATTCATTCTTCAGTTCCGGAACCCCATCCAGTTGCTCCGTGGTATTCCACAGTTTAAACTGAATGACATCTTTAAAACGCGGATGGAGGAATGGAGAGGCCCACGGGTTGGACTTGAGTTCCTCGAACATGTCGTGGAGGGCAGACGGGTTGGGAACGGCTGCAGCTGGACCAGGATTAACCCACAGCCAGAACTGGGCGCGACAAGCTGAAGTTTCGGGGTAATTCTTGACGAACAGACCTGTATTCTGAGTGAAGAGGAAGGAGAGGAGAACCATGTAGGGTTTGTCCGTGATTGGACCAGCCCAGAACATGTGGAATATGCGAGGGTTTTCGGGATCGCAAGGGGTCTCGAGGGTCGAGTATGGATGGTATTGAGCGGGTGGTGGTAAGGTCAAGGTTTCCCATTCCCTGGAGGCGGTCGTATCGTCATCAAATGCGGGTGTCATGGCATGTCGTGAGGGAACAGTAGGCGATATCTCGCCTTCTTCTAGAAATATGTATTTCCACTCATCCATGGTACCGCGGCGCACACGTTTGCCATTGTCCAGACCAGCACCTACGCGGAGAACCTCTAGGCAATCGCGGACATACTGACCCAGCCGTTAGACGAATCTAATGAAGAGCAGGATAGCTCACTTTTTTCTTGTCGAAATCACAGTTGTCCATAACGACGTCCAAGTCAGCTATGCTCCCTGGTACAGGCCTGGGCGGGTACGAAATGTCTGGCGGACGGCTTTGTATATCAAGGTAAACACGTCGGGGCCCAATACCGGTGGTCGTTGGAGAATACGAGACCAACGAACCCGAACTTTTTCGTGAAGGCGGCAGGGCGGGATTGGAAGGTGGCTCCGCGAATCGCAGGGTGTCCGGCACTAGATAGAAATCTGTAAGAACTTGCGAAAAACGAAAACGAAACACGTACGTTTCCGCCGACTAGGATAATGACCACTCAGTATCTCCCACTCCCATATCCTCTGCAAATCCTCTGGCTTGTAAACGACGCTATTCCGCTTCGTCGACTCTGTCGGCCACGATGGCGGTGTCCAAGGCTTGTAATCATCTTTGGGCCGTGGACGAAAAATGGCATATATCACCATCACTAACACCGCAAAGAGAACAAATGCACCACGTCTACGCCCCAGTCGAGGATTCGGTATCCATACTGATATTGCACGTCGAGGCACCCCAGGAATGGGTATCGAAGCTCGGACGAACCACGGGCCTGGTGGTCGATGTCCTCCGAGACGAAGTTTTTCCTCGACGGCAGAGGTATAGGCAGGCGCAGGCAGCCCGATAGAAAGACGGGTTTTCTGCTGGCCGTAGTACCTATGCGGAAAGGCCATGGACGTGGAATGGTAAAGAAGAGAAAAGGGCGAAGTGTATGTAATTACTGAATGATGGCATTGTAAAGCGGGGAAACTGCGCGTGGCTCTGCTAATCGCGACATAAAAATTTGATAAAACTTCCATATTGCCACGTATCCTATGCTGGAATATAAAACAAGCTGTTCTACACTATCCGTGGTCGGATAACTATGTTCAAATCACCTTTGGGGGGCATTGCACCCACTCCCATTCGATCCATGCAAAGTTCGACTGTAGGCTGCGGTCCCATCTCGTTGTCTATTTCTATTGTTGCATGCGTCAGTAGCAGTGTCAGCATTATCTTGAGCTCTGATAATGCAAAATGCCTGGCCGGTCGTCAGCTACTGTACTGAATCATAAATTCGAGAAAAACACAAACCTGCCCTCACACATAGAAACACCGCCTCCAAAAGGCATCGTATGGTCCCTAATTTCCTTACCATCTTTGAACAGCCTCTGACCCGCGTCAATTTTCAGATACCGATCAGGGATGAACCTGTGTGCGTCCTCGTGGATCTCTTCGTCCATATGCACCGCTCTCGTCACACAGACCACTCCAGAATGCTTTTTGAGCTCATACCCAGCAAACATTGTATCCTTAGCGACTCTTCGAACGGAGAACGCCGACGTGGACACTCGTAATGCCTCCTTGATCGTAGAAATAAGCAAGGGCATAGAGGCGGATATAATCCAGTCATTGTTCTCTGGATTTGCCGGACGAGCTCTATCAATTTCATCAATGAGAGGCGCCAAACCGAGCCCTTCTGGATGCTGTTGCAGGGAGAGCGCAATCACCCAGAACGCCACCATTATTGCGTTAGCTTCTAGCGCTCATAACTCTACACCTAAGGAGATAGCAACATCTTTCTTGCTCTATGCTTACAGTCAGCACTGTGGATATGAATGAGTACTAAAACACTTACCCAGCCAGCTGCTTCAGAACCATCCCTCGATATCCAATTTATCAATTCGTAGGCGTCTTCGTGCGGAGCCTGTGACAAGTACTTGTCGATAATATCCACAAGATCGTCCCAAGCCTTCCTTGCATCCTTTACGAAAAAGTATGGCATCTCACCCGCAATGAGATGGAATTTTTTGTCGAACACCCGAAAGATTGGATAAGTCTCTTTCACGGGGAACTCGGTCCCGAAGAACGCATGTGCCGCCGCGTCATACGACGTCGACAAGATGAATTCGCTCAGGCGCGCCTTACCCTTCGCAGTCCTCGTTGTGAGGGATTCGATAATGTATTTTTCTGCAAGTTCGGCATAACGGGAGAGAAGAACAGGGATAGCGGTTTGTGAGAGGAGTCGGTGGTGTATCGGGAAGTACTCCTCCTGCATGAATGAACTATAAACCGCATCGTGGGATAAATCAAACACCGTCATGGCCATTTCCTTGCGGATGGGCGTATATTCAAAGGTCTGTTTTACTGCGTAAGCCATGGCATAGTAGCAATAGGAGATGCAAACTTGAATACCTTTGAATCACGATAGACCGCAGCGATGGGCTATATCAAGAAAAGTTAAGCTGAGCGTTCGCAGACCGGTGGCCATACCTACAGTAGATGAAGTGATAAAAGTCATCTTCCTGCCAGCGGACACCACACGGAAAATAGGCCCAAAGCGCGCAGTACATTTCGCAAAGAAAGCATCGGGGTTTTTGCCCATGCTGATAGCAGAGCCCAACCATGGTATTATGTACGGAACCGCGGGGACCTGTAACGACAGAGACGATTGCGACCTGCGGTACAGCACAAACAAGACAAGAACGACTATTCCTGAGAGCAGTGCAGGCCTTTCTTGCCAGCTATCTTGGAGGAGGTGGTAGGTCATGTTCAAGCTGTAAAGGCAATTGCAAAATGGAATGTTAGACCAATGAACGAGCGTTGATACACAATATGCGTTTCAGGCCTGTAGAAATGTTTGTCGCCCTGAGTATGGTGACTATCAATTACTAAAGGTTTCTTCAGCTGTCCAATGGGCGCACCAGCAGGCACCAGCGTGATAGTCACACCACTGGCAACGTTAATCATAACTGCTCTTCTCAATTATAGAAATCGTGACATCTTGATACGAAAATGCCGCCACATGGGTGAAAAAAAGGAGAAGAGGAATGTCATGTTCCCACGCCAAACCTAAGGCTGTGCGACTCTGCGGCCAGAATCCATCTCCCGAAAAGCTACAACGCCCTTGCAAACACAGAACTGTGTTTGTGTCAAGGAAGTGTCCAAATCCAGGGCATGCATATGACTCCGAAAGACTATGAAGAGCCAATACTCATTTACGAGCAGATGCCAACTGCGCTTGCACCTCCGGTTCCTTCTTGGCCTTGCGTTCCTTTTCCCGAACTTGCTGGAATGATGAAATAAGCAAGAGGATTTGTTCTCACTTGTCAGTCATCACTCTCGGGCCATTTGGGTCCGGAAGGATTTCACAACCCGAGGGCAGGATGTAGCCCAACCATCGAGCCTCATCGTGGTTGCCTCTGATTTCAGATGTGCCGACAATAAGCGAATCCAATTGAGGAAACGAGTAGGCATCCTGTATGTCAGGCACGTCCGCCAATCCGTTTATGTAAAGACGAAGCTCAGCAAGGTTGGGCCCATACTGAGCAAATGTGGCAAGGGACTTACATTCGGGCAGGGGAGGCTACTGTCTCTTCGTGTAAACGATAAAGGATAGGGGCTGAGATCAAGATGCTTCAACTATTACGGCCACCTTGTCAAAAGAGTCTGGATATCAGAATCGGGTAAAAGCAGCGGGAAGGCATGTGAGATAATCAATGTGTCCCTAGCAGGAAAACAAGGGCGCGATGTCAGAAATGGAAACACAATCGAGCGACCCGCCCGTTAATTCTTCTGGTGAGGCTTCAGATGTAAACAGCCGCAGTTCACGAAGGTTGTGACAACAGTGAGATATGAGACTGGCCAAGCGTTACACCGCTGAAGGTGCCTTGGACTGTCCTGATCGCAGACAGATGTCTAAAAGGTGAGGTAAATCCGTATTGAACAGTCTCGTAGCATCTTCGAAAGTCACGGGGGCGCGAATGGTTCGCAGGCAAGAAGATAGGTTAAACGAAAGTCCCGGAGGAAAAGGGGGATGTGAACAGGGGGCTGTCGGTCTTCGACGTTGATAGTCGTGATGCATGGAAGGGTACACACTTTGGAGATGATAGAGAAGGTGTTAGGAAAGGGAGGGAGACTGATAGATTTGAGACTGGTCAGTTTTGGAAGAACAGGCTACAACGCCGAACCGAGCAGCGAAATTTCGGGACTCCTACATTCTAATGGGTCAATATCGAGGAATTCGAGACATGGCATTCGAGCGGCAACAAAACCGCATCACTGCGCCGTTAAAGCGTATCTCCCGTTAGAGAGGTCCCCCGGAACAAAAAGGGTGAAAGTGGTGATATCCTCATGCATCATGAGTATGAGAGGTTTCCAAATGTCCTCTTCACAACCATACCATTCAAGCTTTTTGAGTCGAGGCAAAAACGCTGGCCTGCCGGACCGCAACATCGCAATGTCACCCAAAGCCGGCTGATAGTCAAAGGACTCTCCGTGAGGTTTAAAGACTGAGACCTGACGGCTGAGCAGTGAGGAAATTGAATCTGCTCAGTCCTCATACAGTGAAGTGAATTTCTGATCTCCATTGTCAGTTCAGACGTAAAGTTGATATTGAAGTCAACTTACACAATAATGATATTGGCTTGGATGCCGTTCTGGACATTTTTTCACTGCAATCTCGCCGATAAGACGCAGTATAGGCATGAAATCATCCAGTTCACGCCAAATGATCTCAGTGCTGACGTCGTTCCATCGCTTACAAACGATGCTGACACTGGAAGCGAGGTCGCTGGTGTTAACATGGGAGAAGATTTCATGTATGAACTCGGGAATCGTGGATGCAGGATACATTTTTACGATTGTGCTTTCTGGTGGCGGGGCAATGGCTGGAGAAATGAAGGACAAGGAAGAAAAGAAAACAGGAAAACTAATTTTGATGGCCTTTGGGCGTGAGAGAATCGAACCGGACTGATACTTGTTCGAGCGACGGCCTGGCGATTTCCATATTCTAATGTATAATAAACTGACAGCATTGGCCCTGCCTGTCCATGTGTTGAAGAGATGACGTCTCATCATGTGGCACTGAAGACGCTCGGAAGAATTATGGTGCCGGTTTGTTGAGGTTCACACAATTATCCTCTGGAATCTCACTCACGAGACGAATAAGTGCGCCCGAGTACTAGGCACTCTTATCTCTCTCTATCCCAATCTGGTTGGGGGGGACCAGTAAGTTAGGCAGCGTGGGTTAATCGCAAAGGCCCGTAACTAAAGCAACATTTTATTGATTCCAATAGCTCAAATTAAGAGGCCAATCGCGCCCTCAACTCCATCATTTCCCTCTCCAGCTCACTCCTAGCCTCGCGCTCTTCCGCTCGGGCCTTCCGGAATTCTGACATAAGTGTCACAACAGGCTCCCATTTCGCATTGCATGTCACAATCTTGCAACTCGGTGGAAGGATGTAACTCAAAAAACGAGCCTCAGCAGGAGTACTGAAGGCTGGGGAACTCCCGACATCAGCTATGTTCGCCATGCCGTTCATGTGGAGACCAAGACAAGAAAGATGTTTCCCATACCGGGCAAACTACACAAGAGTCGACCATTTGGGCGAAGGTACACTGATTCCTCGTGCAAGTGATGATGAAGGGAAACTGTTAAGGTTCAGGTATTCCAATGCAGGCCACCTTGTCAAAAGTGTTTGTATATCAAAATCGTGTATGGATAGCGGATAGGCATGCAAAATGGTAAAGTCTCTCATCGCAGAGCAGGTCAACAAGGGTGCTATATCAGCGATTGCGACACAGTGACACCTGTCACCCTTGATTGGCCAGCCGAAGATAAAGAAAGTTTCCGGAGATTGTCACCACTACTATGCAGGCTGATATATCAACGTGTGTAAGATACCGTTAACCGTGATATAATAAAGCACTGTTCCTGCCGTGACTGCTTGATATATCAGCTGCCATCGCATCCAAAAAGGGATGCAAAAGGGTCCCCAATGCAAATTTCCGCTGCTCACTGTCCTGTGACGACAAGCTCCCCTCTTCTGCGCCTCCATGAGACTGACAGTTGCCGACGTGTTCTAAAAACGAGTATTGGATCGCGCCAGGTCTTCCCTGGATTGCGCCCAGGATGATTTGAGATCGCTGATCCTTACCACTGATGTCTAACTGTCTAAATCGGGTACACTCGCTTCCTATTTTTTTTTTGGTGACTCGCTATGTTTACAATACCACAATACAATAATATTCTACTTCAACATGCAGAATTTATTCAGTTATTAGATTTTCTTCGTTGCTTGCCGAAGCCTCGCCCATCTCGCCTAGCTCCAACCACTGTTCTACGAATCGCCATTTATCCTCGAAAGACAGTCGAATCGATGTCCGTATCGCAGCCTGGCATTTCGCGTATGCACCAGCACCCTCACTGGCATTGATGAGAGCCACTCCCTCCGCGGTGCTCTTAGCACGCGACAGCCACCGATTGGCTTCGTACTCGAGAGTGCATTTCACACAATCCATTTCAACCTTGAGCAGCTTACATTCTTCACGCCATCGATGTGCTCGGGCACGAGCCTTGCACCACTCAATTCGCAAGCCTATCAACACATGAGAATTACAGAAATATGCAATCAAAACCTTGACGTACATTCTTGGACACCTCCAGGCACATCTCCCAAATGCGAGGCAATACCAAATCCATGACATGCTTCGATTGCCTTCTGAAATACCTACCTCGTCATCGGCAATTCTGCGCACATCCGAATCCTCCAAAACACAGTAATTGTGCTTGCCAGCCCCACTCTCCCAGCTCTGTTGACAGGATTGTCAATCGTTTTCAGACATCGCGGTAGTATTGTTTGGCCTGGGTGATTCGTGCATTGAGGTCCCGTGTCATTTTGTGAGATTTAAGCCTTTCCTTTTGCGTCAGAACATTGGTATCACCGTCTTTGTAGGCTTTGGATAATGACAGCAGCTGGCTACGAATAGTGTGGAGAAGATCGTACCCTTGAGCGATCCGTAATCTCGATTCGGCGCGTACCATAGTCTTGTCGCAGGGATGAGCGGGCAATATCGAAGATGGAAGGTAAAGAGGAAGTGAATATGCAGGACAAGATGGGCGGTTGCCTTGATTGTCTCGGATTCGGAGTGTTCTGACCGTCGGCATGTGTACTTCTTGTACAACAAACCACGATTCTACACTGCGACGAAGCCTGTTAGACTTTTCTAGGATCTGTGCTCTCTGCAGATCGGTAGAGTGAACTCCAAGCTCCTTGTTTAGACAAGAGATTCTTCGTCTATGTCACTTGTTATGAGGTTTTTAAATCATAATATATTGTCAAACACATACTGAGAGGATTCAAGCTGTATACCTTGAGAGATTATACCCTTCGGCGACGTCGTATGTAATGCGTCTCCATCTAGACCGACCAATTCATCCTGGGCGTCTTCTCAGGCTAATTGAAGACGCATCGCGGCTTCCATCTTGCCTGATGGCTGTCAACTTCCTAAATTATCCCGAGAATCCATCAACACTTACTGGCAACCGTTCGAGCAAAAGGGTTGGGCTTGTTCCTATCCACCTCCCAGTCCTCCACCATCTTGGTCCATTTTACAACATCACTTTGAGGAAGTGACGCTGAGAAGTGTTCAAATCAGGTCTTCATGGTCAGAAGCTTTGGGCACAGGCATCCTTAATCTTACGAAGTAGCGTGTCACCTGTACATAGCACTATTAGTCATTGCCGAAAATGAATGAGAGACAGTGTACTTACCTTGGGACACGTTTTTGTGCCAGTTAAAATCCCCAAAATGCTGATCTAGTTTCTTGCGTCGGTGGCCAGGACCCATCTCTCTCGTTGATGCAGCTACACCATTAGATATAGCCCAACTGCGTTCCGGCGCTTCTCCGTCATTCTCACCAACTGTGTATATGGAAACTCATGCAGTATTTCTCCTGGCAATCCTTGATATGGCCAGGAAGATGAAACTTCGGAACGAGATATACCTTCTTGGGAATTTTCAGCCGCATAAAGTCGCCATAAATGTTGATGCGTTCCTCGAGGTTAATGGACCATTGACAGGCAATATCGTAAGATGTTACTATACGGGGTACGCCAGCAAAACGTTTGACTGCGGTCAAGTAGCCAAAATCCATCTCCACTTGACTAAAATATATTTGAGATTGTACTATAACATAGAATAGAATGAAGCTCACGTCTCACCAACACGTAGATCAACTGTACACAGCGGGAGCTTCAGCTCATGACGTGTACAGACCACACCGCCTACTCCACTGGCTGCCAGATCTCTGGTTCGGATCGAGCCTCTTTTATCACCTTTCGCTGCTTCATGGTTGCTACAGGAACTCGGAGGTTGGATAATTCGTTTGTCGAAGTCTGCCAGATGCTTGTGAAACGTCTTCGTGTCCACAAAATAAGCCAGTCCCTTGCTTAAGCCCGGATCTTTCTCTTCACTCGAAACATTGAATCTCTCAAGGTGGAAGTTAGCGTCCATACCAACGTACAAGGTATGTTCCCATGCATGAGGGCTAAATCAACATTCAGTTTGTGCTGTCAACGCCAAGGAAAGGTACATACCTGTCTGGATCAACAGAATCCAGTATATTGACGCCAGGACGTGGACATGCGAGACACTCCACGGCACATGATCCTGGCTCCGCAGCCTTCCATCCGCCACTGGTCGTTCCCAATACCTGCCCTTTTCAGAAGACGGATGAAAGACCACTCACGTACTACACGAATGAAGGCGTCGAAATTATCCTGGAGACTCAATTAGTTACATTTGGATATAGAGCAATTAGAATCTTACAGAGGGTGCCGTGATACCTGTATTGTCGGTTAGGCGAACAAGGGAATGATAGTATTCATATGCTGAAATCTTGCCCATGAAAGTGAGCATTTGAAACTGCTCCAAGGCAGCGGTCGTGACAGCGGTGCGTGGTTGAGTATCTGTTGCCAGGAAAAAGCCATGACCCTTGAAGCTGCATGGCAAACGGACGTTTCCGCATGCAGCTACAGAAGTCGAGGGCGACGTCAGTGGATCCCATTTGTGTCAATGATAGTGAAGTGATTACCAAATGCGGGTTGCGGGTGCGGACATACTTCTCCAGCCAAATGCCCCACTTGATATCGCATCCCAAGCTTACGAAGGGGAACTTTGTCGAAGTAGTTACCATTCCAACTCTACAAGATAGATTAGAGACCAAGATCCATGCAGTGACAATGACGCACATACCTGAATGACATGTGTCGGACATGCCGTGTGTAATGAAATGATACAGATGCGGCAAAATAGCCTTGCATCTCTGCAGGTGATGCAGCGGAAGCAAAAATCAGTATCTTCGCAGGCAGAGCAGCTGTTCTGCGAGATGGCGTCCCCTCGGCCCTCCCTTCTAAGACTTTCCGCTACGTATTCATCAATGCGTGAACTGAATGTTAGAAGAGGATTGTACTGGTAACGAATAATATATGTAAAATCAACAGCACAGAATATAATAAACTTCTTACCATGTATATACGCCGTCGAGGGGCCGTTGCTATGTCATCGACGTCACCAGCGATAGCTAAGGCATATGCATCAGGATCCAGATGATATTCCTTGTGGGGAGTAAAGCTATCTTGGTCCTCAATGTCGTCGGATCCCGGTATGAAGTCAGGGAGATCTTGGAAATTTCCAGTGGCCAGTCGTCTTTTGTTTCCGAGGAGATACTGGTAGACGTACGAAGCCTGTGCTTGACCGATAAGCTGCCTGTAGATGGACCCGCAAACAACCAAGAGTGGTGATGGTGGCGGCGGTGAGCAGGGGGAATATCTGTCGTGTCAGCATACAGTTCAATGGAATGACTATTCCATCCCACACGACGTCGTTTGACCTTGGGCTTGGGATTGCGAAGGACAGCCATCAGAGCCAGATGAAGCAAAAGGAGGTGTTGAGGAGGGCGTGCAAGAGGTCCTGATATACAAACATTTGTTAGTAAAATATCTGTAAAGAAAATATCATTAGTTCATCGAAGATGGTCTGCCAGGATACCTCATTATCTAGCTCAAAGTAATTCATGCAAACGGTCTGGGTATAGCTGGAAGCAAAGTAAATAAGATTGACTGATACCAGTGTCTACCCAAATTAAACTATGTCTGCTGGCGAACCTTGCGAAGCGTCCGAATGTGCTGGCTGCGAGCCAGGCGTCTAGTGTGGCACGCTTCATAGTGTTTCCATCGGCGTAATCGTACTCTGATGGCGTACTTGGCCGCCTCGACTGCCCTCGACTTCGCAATCTGCTCCGGGGTGGGTGGGTCGAAAATGTCGATTCGTTGTATGCGAGAGGGTTGGACCGTTGAGTGCCGAATTTCATGGGGACCAGGGGGATGAACCTTAGGCTCATGGGTCGTTGCATATTCCAACTGTCGTTTGCGTGCGTCTGGGTCTAGGGTGTTAAATAGCCATCGAAGAGCATATTGTATGCGCTGTAGAATAGCAATGTCAGGTATAGTTAACAGGAAAAGGGTGTGATTGTGCACCTTGCGATGCTGCTTTAACCCGTTATCCGTGCGGTCTTCTGGCGGCCAGTAAAGAAGATGCTGCTGCCATATGGTATCCAACCAAATTTCACTCAAGGCCGAAAATTCTCCACTTTCGAGGACATGATACTGCGCGGCATTTTTCATGAGGAAGTCTTCTTCGTCGTGTCCGAAGCCTGTCTGGTAGAAAGGAAGGAAAGCTTAGCCGACGATAGTTGCAGATGGGAGCAATGATATGGGAGCAATTTGACTTACTGCGGCCGAAAACCCAATGTTTCGGGTTGGTTCCGTCATTTGCTCTGACGAAAATATCCAATGGAACAAATCTGCCGAGGCCAGCAGCTGCACAGGCTGACGTGTACAGGGTCACATGGTCCGGTTCGTATGGCCCGGCCAGTCACTGATGTCATAGTCATTGAACCCGAGACGCAAGTTTACCTGTTTTTAAGGTCAGGCCTCACTAATCTGTCTGCTAAATCTTTCAAATAGACTTAAAACACTTATACCTTTCATAACGACTTGCTTTCCTGCACTGAAATTAGACCTGGTAATTTTCGTCAGACGAAGCACATTTTGGAGCTGATGTTTGATCAAAGTTGCACACCTTGATCTGTATCTTCAATGCCTGCATCTGTGGGCCGTCCCCGGAAATATCATTCTCAAGACGAGCAGCGTCAAGCTCACGCTCAGAGCAGTGCTCGATCCTATGCTAAGTATGTGTGTCTTCAGGCTACTTAAAATCTGCTAAATGTTTTTTTCAGGCATAAAAGCAAAATCAATAAACGCCGCCAGCGGAAGTATCGGGTAGCACATCCGTGCGTACCTGTCCATGACATAGTACCCCTTACTGACAGACCATTCCAGACCCTCAAAGGATTCTGCCGCTCCGACGCATCCGAATATTTCACAGCCCAAACATGTGTATGATTTTTCATTCACAACGGAATAACTAATTATATTATTTCGATAGTATCAAATCTTTGAGCAAGTGACTCCTCGAGCGAGCTTCTGCCAAGAATAAGGAATTTCTAACTCTCATGGATGGCTGTCCTCGCGCGTACGCAGACAGATTGTATCACAAATTCATGGACACTGTAACTCGGATGAAACCCAGAGGAGACGACGACGAGATATGTCAAGAGCTGATGAAGATTGGGGAGCTTGTTAAGGATGTCACCATCATTGAGGATAGGATTTTGAACGCTGCTGGCGTAGGAGAAGATCTTGCGGAGGCGGAACAGATTTGCGAGGGGATGCAGGAGGTTGAGCGTTGGCTTAAAGATATCCTCTGTGGTACGCTTGAGGGTATCGATATCTTAACGAAGGCTTACAAGGATCGAACGCTGTTATATCAACATGTAGCGAGATAAATTCAATTTGTATTCGCCGTTTTCAATATGATTGGCTATTTAAATTGAACGTATAAAACTGTTAAAAATATATAATACCTCGGCAGTACTCTAGGTGTCATCCTCGTCGTCTGTCAGTACGATCTCGACTTGGTCGTTGGCCATGGCAGCTGGCGTAGTGAGCACAGGCAGCGGCATGAGAGGTATGGGGGAGGTATACAGCGCCTTCCAAGTCCAGGACTGACAGGAGCAACGGCATTCCTAAAGGAACGCAAATGAATTAATGTTAGGATATGAGAAGTAGACCACGCACCATCCTTGAAATACCCCAACCTTATAACCCACAGTAACCGTATACCACGTTGTTTGAGCATTTGGGCGTGCGTGCTGGCTTCTAGATCCTGACGACCGTCCTCGGCGTGCTTTCCTAGGCGTCAGAAGCCTGCGAGGTAGTGAGAGTGTCTCTGAGAAGGGAGTAAGTAGACGGACGTCAGCGAAAGAATGTGAACGGACTTACCAGCCACGTCAGCCACACCTAAAGTCGTTCCGCTGTCACTCAGGGATGAAGTAGGATGGGAGTGACTGGGCTCGGTACATGTGGCCAAGTAAGGGGCTCCAGATCCAGTGGGCAGTGCGGCTGGAGCTAAATCAACTTTGATTAGATCATGGAATGGATGCCGAGAGGAGAAACAACTTACCCGAGACAAGACCTCGCTGCACGAGAGCCGAAATCAGCTGTGCTAGCTGAGCACTATCCAAACTCTCCAGATAGTGTTTTGGGCTTGGCGGCATAACTGTTGCTGATTCTAAATCTGCCTATAGGCACAATTCAATAAGCTCTGAGACGATACAATACCTGTACAGTTGTACGGGATATCCCGCACCGCACTGTTGCCGGTCGGCAGAGTTCTGATGGATGTATTATCTGCCGCAAGGTTTCTCGGGTACTGGAAAAGGTTCGTTTTTGGAATATTCTGTTGTTGCGGAACTAATGATGTATTTCAGATGGCTCCGCCCAGCTGGTGTACGCCAGAACAAAGCAGCCTGGTTCGCCAGTCGTTTGGCAAGTTTCCATCAAGCTCGCCTGGACAATTCCGTGGGGCCATTTCATGCAGCAGCCATTAAGGAATTTATGGCGCTTTGGCCATTACCTGAGTGTGCGGAACCAGTCATCGGTAATACTCCTGAGGATATCGCAAAACGGGCACAACAGAATGTGCATTACCAGAAGCGGAAAAACGTGAGTTTATTTTATCAATTAGATATAAAACTCACCTAACGAAAATTTCTAGCAAATCGAAGCCAGGTTTAATAATAACCGCGGCAAAGCTCGTGTGGCAGCTATGAATGCCGCTGGCAAAACCTTGTCGAGTTCCCCCAAGAAGAAGAAAATATTATATTCGTTGCGACCGGCACACCGTCTCCGAGCGGTTCAGATCTATTCCCAACGCTATTACCAGAAAACCATGTGCAACCTGCAGTCAAACAAGCTATCCGACGATCTCTCCATCCTCTCACCCTGCGGCCAAAAGCTCTCGATTATCAACAAACTTACTTCCGATACGTTCCAGACCGAATCGGAAGAAGTCAAGACCTGAGATTTTCGACGCTCTAGAGCAGCTTCGTGAGGAGCAAGCCGAGGCTTCCCAGCAAGGACTGCAGAGCCCAGAAGACTACCTTGAGTGCGTCATCTGGTGTCCTTCATCTCCACGATAACTGATATCCTGTTCCACAGCGCTATCGATGCCGCACCTGCTCTTCTCAATCGTTTCCTCGGCGATCTCGCAGTGCAAACTGGATGGTGGTTCACCGTGATAGCAGGTGGCCCAGATCCAGCCGATGGGGGAAATATACGCACAGGAAGGTCAGTTCAATGTGATGAATATCATTGTCAATATCTCACCATTGACTAGTTTTCATGTCGGCGTAAATGGACACAAGCAAAATTTTGAGGACGAGTATACGCATCACTCGGTCGATCCAAAGGATACCGCCACTCGTCGCACGACCTTCGAGGAGGGTGTAATCGCTCCTTATGGACGATTCCTGAAGACTTTGTTCTGTAAGTGTTCACCCCATAACCCCACAGGAAAACGAACCCACTGACCTTTTGTTAATGCAGTGCCCGAGGTCCGAGCACAACGAGCCTGTAATCAAGCAGATATGGAAGCGTTGAATCAGACGCTCAACGACGATGAAGACGAGCAACGTGAGGCTACGCCTACGCCTGGGATGTCGGGCCTTCTATCAATGCCTCATACCCCTCCATCCCCTTCCCTTCCTTCATTCCAGCCAGCATCAACACCGACACCATCTACCCCCGATGTGGCGCCCGTCTCCCCTTCCATTCCTTCGTTCCAGCCACCATCGATGACATCGGCGTCAGCTGCTCTCGTTTCCCCTCCCATTCCAAGTTCATTCCAGCCAGATTCGATACCACAGCCTAGCGAGAGCTGCGAACTCGGTGCAGAGGATTTGGACCCCCAGCTATTCTGGCAAGACGCCAGTTTTGGTCACGACTACTTCTCGATGGGTGCGACAGAGTGTGATCGACTGGCCTACGATAATCTTTTAGGTCACGCCGTCTTGGACCATGAAGGCGAAGGCGAGAGCTTCCCTTTCGCATTGGGCGCAATCTCTGGAGAAGGACTGGTCGACCTCGCGATCCCTGCTGAACATTACCCTTATTTGCAGCCTGAACCTGAGGGCTCCCAATTACCATTGTTACCCAGTCACGACCGGGATCATACTGACGCGCATGAAATGGATGTCGATTTTCCAAGCCCATCTAGCGTGCCTAGAACACCTTTTTCGACGCAGTTTGATGGCGAGCTCACACCAGGTCCGAATGAGACGTAAACGACACCACAGAGTCATTGATGGAAACGAGCAACAGCAGGAAGAATCGGCGATGGTGATTGGTGGAAGCGAGGGACAGCAGGAAGTATCAGTGACGGTGGTGGATGGAAACGAGGGACAGCAGGAAGAGTCGGCGACTGTGGATGAGGATACCGGAGAGGAGCACGAGAGGAGGACGAGCAAACGTGCACGGAAGCCGCCAGCGTCTCGTGCAGTGGTTGCGGTCGGTTGGCTACCCTCGGCAGTGCAGTACCTCACAGACCGCAATCTCGGGCCTGAGTGGGCGGATCTCCTGGCCGCTTGGCAGATATTGGAGGCGCAGATTACCCAAAACGGGTCACCGACCAAGGTAGGTTGGTTGCTTCCCTTTCTATTACCAAAATTGACATGGTTTTAGGGTCGACTGGGCGCTATTACTTCAAGACCTTCGTCATTAAGCGTATGGCTTCAAAATCGCCGCTACAATGTCTATCCGCAGCTGCCGCCATCATTCTCTGCAGAGTTTCTTGCTTGGTGGAACGCTCTGCAGCCGAATTGGCGACGATCCGAAACTGGCCCCTTACCTGCCGCTAACTACAGCCGTTCGCTTCACAAGGCTCTATCGAAAGGTGGTCAGAATGGGCTCGTCACCGTGCTCATTGGTCTCATGTGGTGGGGTCAAGGTTCTTTATCGGCTGAGGAAGGTACACTTTGGAGCGCAGCAGTGGCGGATGTCCATGCCTGCATCTGTACCTTGCTGCCGTCGCTCACGGTACCTGAGTAGTCGCTTCGCTTGTATGTTTATCCTTTGGCTGTATTCCGTTTTGTTTTCTATGAGATATTTTATTGTATTTGAGCTTCCCACCGGTAATAATACAATAGATCTTGCTCTAACTATGTTATATCAAAGGAAAAAAAGAAGTGTGACATAAAGAATATCAAACATGAAAGTGTGTCGAGCCTAGAGTTTCTGCCGTGATCTGGGTTTGGCACAGTACGACCGTTGATTGCAGATCCAGGTACACATGCGCGAGCGAAGACTTTTAGTAGGAGACAACGTCAATCAATTGATTTTGATCTCAGGGCTGTAATATTTATAGTCAGTTGGTGGATATATTTTTAGAATGAGGAGCGCACCGTCGGGAGTGCTCGTCGACGGATAAGGGCGGAGAACCGACAACCAGCGAGCAACAGATTCTGGCGGCGGACGAGGTCACGTGACGGCTATGGGCAGCTGATATATCGTACCCATGACTGTAGCAGCAGTGCTTTGATATATCATGGTCATGTATAAGGACCAGTCATTGATATATCAATTGGTTAGGTGCCCTTGAGATTGTTACAGTATTGTGATATGGCCTTGGCGAGATGACCTCCGGTCAACGGTACCTTGGCATACCTCGATACGATTTGGGCCTCTGAGAGATGGGGCAAGGCCGTATGGAACAGCCTCATTGCATCTCTGAAGGCAAATTCAATGTGAAGTATCTCAAGTTGGGAGGGTAGTATACATGGAGGTCCAGTGGGAAGAAGCGACATGTTTCGAGAGGCATCTCTGACACGAATGTCCATGAGATATGAAAGAGCAGAAGCGGCTGAGATGATTGGGAAAGCGTTACTA
Organism: Armillaria luteobubalina; assembly: GCA_030435615.1. NCBI lineage: Eukaryota > Fungi > Basidiomycota > Agaricomycetes > Agaricales > Physalacriaceae > Armillaria > Armillaria luteobubalina. The sequence goes on along the minus strand of JAUEPU010000303.1, from coordinate 14,895 downwards.
AAAGGAGGGAAATAGATAGATTTGAGATTGGTAAGTTTCGTAATGAGAAGTTCTAGCGCTCGACTGAACTGCGATGTGTCGGCTTGAATATCCATGGAAAGATAGAAATGCTCAAGATGTGGCATTCGGGCCGCAATGAAATCGAAATACTGTCCTGCTTGCAAGTGTGCATCTGCAGGGATGAATTCAAAAGAGAGACGAAATGTAGTAATGTTGTTGTGCATAATGAAGACTGATGCCATCCAGTCTTCATAGCCTGTCCAGTCGAGCTCTTGGAGATTAGGCAAAAACACTGCACCAGAGCGCAACATGGCAATGGCATCAAGGACAGGTCGATAATCTCTGGCCGGGTGTCCGAGGTGAAGAATTCAGATATAACAGCTGTAGATCTCAAGTCTAGTCGAATCTTTGTGTGCTGAACGAAATTTCTGATGTTCGATGTCAAGGTGAAAATGTGACCTGTAAAGAAAGCAAACTCACACAAATGTCAACAAATGCATTTTTATCATGTTCCATCTCAATCTCTCCTATGAGATTCAATAACGGAATGAGGTCGTGCAATGCTTGCCAAATAATCCCAGCGCTGACGTCGAACCATGCTTTACAGACGCTAGAAACACAGCAGCCGAGGTCCTTCTTGCTAACATGCCATGGATTTCATGACGAGCTCGGGAATTAAGAGCGCGTGATACATCGTTGGCTATATTTTCTCATGCAGAAGATCCGAGACTGTCGAGGAAAGAAAAGATGTCACCCAACAGACGAGTCAGAGTAATGGAGACGAAGAATCGAAGATATAATAATTTGAAAAGGTGGGCCAAGGTCCAAGCATGGGAAGAGTAGCCACCGATTCCCGATTTAATCTGCTTTGGACATGAAAGCTCAAATTTCGGTATATTATATTAGGATTGAAATATCAATGAGTGCCTCACAACCACTCCGCTTTGATGAGATCTGCCGCACGTTCCGCTATGATATACATCGGAACTTGAGTATGACCAGCTGGCACAAACGGCTACACAAAATTTCAGCATAAAAAAGAACCAGCTAGGATTGAAACCCACAAAGATAGACGTATCAACCACACGCAACCCAGACACACCCTTCACAAGCAAATCCGGATCCACAACACCATACTCCGCAAACCTCGGGGACATACTGGCCATGCCAACAGGATGAGCAGCAGTCCCAACATTTTCACATACATACTCCTCCAGAGCTTTGTCCGTTGTCGTGTTAACTAAATCCCCATATGCTTCCAGGACATAACCCTCCCACGCCGAAGCAGACATGAATCATTTAACACTCTTCACCGCCTCCACCATAGCGAACACGTCAAATTCACTGGTGAGATAGCCTGGGTCGATGAGTGGAGGATCTAATGGATCAGAAGACTTTAATTTGATTGTACCGCCTGGATAGTTCAATCGCTTGGTGAGTAGCCTTCAAATGAGCGTAACAAGAATTCCACCCACATGAAGCTGGTGATACAACACTGGTCACTAGGCTTATAAAGTTTCTGGTGTCTGGAATAAGAGATGCTGGTATGTTCCATGCATTCTATAAAGAGATAAGCTATCTTCAAGCAACTGCAAATGGGGCCTTCAAACCGAAACACCGATCTCAATGTGGGGAGTGTTGCGTCCAGCTGCAGGATCATCGAACCTTTCAAAGATCGGCGAGTCGTCTGGTAGATGAGACCACGAAATATGGCTGGGTGGCATGTCCACTAACGGCCCTGTCCTAGTCTCGTTCCATTGCATAACCAGTTCATTTTGGTACGTCAGGTTGCAGACGATGTCGTCCCAGGTGCTGGTGTCATTGACATACCATTTGTTCCCGACCATCGGCTGGTCAGACAGGTTCTTGCCTACGTCTGGCAAGTCGATGATGGCTTGTATTCCAACCTCCGAAAGTTCTGTTGCGTCGCCAATACCAGAATTGAGTAATACATGTGGCGTTCCTATGACCCCTGCAGAAAGGATAATTTCCTTGGCAGCTGTGACATTGAAGAACTGCATCGATCCTATGCAGAATTTCATCAGTTTTTTGCAGGTGAAATATGAAGAAGACAGGACGTGTACCCCCCAAGGAGGCGGAAAATTCCACAACATTGAAGGTGAGCTCAGACTCGTCACTCTGGAAGACCTTGGTCACTTGGGCACCAAGCAACACATGGAGATTCGCCCTATTGATGAAATCCGGACCCAAATATGATACAGCGGAGCTACTTCTCTCGCCATCATTGATTGTGGCTTGCGCGTATCCTGTGGAGGAGCTGAGTTACATTGAAGAGGAAGGTGGCATTAACGCACCTATACCATGAGGCACTCCTGAATTGATATCAAGGAGAAAGGGAAACTCGTCAGGAAGCTCCAACGTTGTTCGTAAGACGCGTTCATCAGTCGATCGAGGGTAACCTGCAAGGCTGACTGTGTTCATGCCGTCTGAACTATGGATAGCCGGGTCATATTGTCCCGTAGTGTTATGATGATCTGCAGGTGGTACCCATTTTTCATTCTGCAAAAAAATGCCAATGAAAGTAAAACTCGCATCCCCCACAGAACATTTGAAGGTATTGACCTTGAATACATAAGGCTTGAGACTCTCCCAAGACCAGCCTTGGTCCCCGGTAAAATTTGCATAGCGGTCGTAATCCTCAGGTGAGCAGCGGGTATAAACCATGCCATCTACAAGCCGGTGAGTATTCGATTTTCGCATCCCCAATGGTAATAGCATACTGACGGATGTGCTTCCTCCAAGCACATGTCCTCTCAAAATTATGGTAGTTTTGTTGTTTAGTTCAGGCTGCACGGTGGTCGTGTCATTCCAAGTGTATTCACTTCCCAGTAAATCCACTAGATATGGAATTTCCAGTGACAGCAAGTCGCGGTCGCTAAAATAAGGAATTTCAGAATGAGCTGTATACTCTATTCTCTTGACACTCACGATGGGCCAGCTTCGAGAACAAGGACAGAAAAGTCTTCTTCAGTCAACCGATTGGCTACAACTGCGCCTCCTGCGCCACCTTGAAATGTTACCACTGTTCAATTAGTTCTGGATGTGTCACGAGGTAAAATGTACTTCCAATGACGACAAAGTCGAATTTAGTACCAGGAAGATCAGCTACGCTTTCATAAATTGCACCGTAGCAGGAAGAAGTCCACAGGTAAAGGCCGAAAAGTATAGGCAAACAAAGGTACATCACTGCAGCTCTCAGAAGGACATCGCCAGCTCTTTTATATAATGTATAATATTGCAACATTGGCCATAAGGACATCGGAACAGAGATTACAGCCAAGGCCGTCAGCTTAGGAGAACCAGAGTCTCGAAGCTGCTTCCGCATCTTTGTGCAGTCTGGATACATCATCTTAGTCGAATATCAGATGAGTTTAGTACCCATGAGCTTCATTACAACGTAAACGAACACACCTGGTCTATCATGCATCAACAGGCACCTCCGACATGTCCTTCAATTCCTCCGAGCTTCAATTTTAACCCAGATACTAACAATCACCTTGGGCTTTGTGTTCGTGCTTTGTAAAGCTGTTCGCTTTCTCACATAGCTCGTACCATTGCTGGAAGGAAAGGACAGCATGAAATCCATCTGTGTCCCATCATCGTACTACATTAGAATGGTTGAAGAGTATATCAGAAAGAAGAAAAAGGAACTTGGTCGTCATGATAAGGAAGCACAGGATGTAAATAGTGGTGGTGACATTGACAGCAAGAAAAGACGGAACTTGACGAATTTGAATGACGAATAGGGCCGCGCACGGCAGAGCGGGCCGCTACCTTAATCAATGAACGTCATGAGCAGACGAAGGCTCGACACATATGTACCGACTAAGGCAGCGAGAGACGATATCACCTTTCTCTCTCGTTTGCAGCACTGTCTGCGCCCAAAATCGTTACAGTGAAGTCTTTGACTTGTTTCTGTTCATTCCAATTTAAATTGTGCTCTGCATCTTCCATCGCATCCCCAACTCATACCACTGCAAGTTCAAAATCGAGACCAGCAAATTCTTTCTCCAAGTGGAATACCTCACAAAGGTTCCACAGTAGAAGTGACTACTAAATGTTGCGAGTATGAACAAGAAAGCCAACAGAAACTGAGGGGGAGGAGAGGAAAGTTGGCTTTGAAAGCGAGGATCACAAATATTTCAGAAATGAGCGAGTCAGTTCATTTTTCCGTTTCAGACGGTGCAAAGGTAATAGAGGCCTATGTTTGGCTCTGACAGGCACAGAGACCTATGACGGTTTCAGTAATGTCTGCCAGAATGGCGAGCTCTTCTACGGCAACATCACTACATGGGATTCTCGTCAATCTGCCTTTCTGAGGAAGTAACTGCGTCGAACCAGTCGGTGTAATACATCACCGACGACATATCTTTGATGACACTATCTGACCCACATGTAGTTTGTCTTGATGGGTTCCTTGAGGTCTTGACTGCAAAATTTCAGCGGCCTGACTATCGAAAACAATAGGAATGCACGAGATGTGGCATTCGAGCCTGGCCGCCCTGCTTACACATGTGCATCTGCAGGGATAAATTCAAATAGAGATAGAATGAAGGAACGTTGTTGTGCATTATGAAGACTGATGGCATCCAATCTTCATCAGTAGCCGGCTCAACCGAGCCCTTGGAGATTAGGCGAAAACGCAACATGGAAATCGCTAGTCCGTGACCGGGCGTCCGAGCTTAAGGACTCGGACATAACAGCTATAGATCTCAAATTTACTATAGTCCAATCCTCGTGCAGTGAATGAAATTTCTAATTTTCAGTGTTACGGCCTAGAAAACACGCTGACCGGTAAATAAAGCAAACGCACACAGATATCAACAAAAAATGTATTTCCATCATTTTTCATCTTAATCTCTTGAATGAGACTCGATAATGGAGTAATATTTGCCCGACAATCTCAGCGCTGACGTCAAACCATCCCTTACAGATGCCGGAAACACCGTAGCCGCGGTCCTTCAACGTGCCACAAGATTTCATGTACGAGCTCGGGGATTAAGAGCGCGTGATGCATCGTCGGCGTTATTTTCTCATGCAGAAAATCCCAAACTGCTGAGGGAAGAAGAGCGGTCACCCAACGGACGAGTCAGGGCAATAGTGGTGAAGATTGACAAACAACGAAGCCAAGATCCGAGCGTGGGAAGAATAGCGACCAATTCTGCATTTACCAAGATATACTAAATCGGAGGTATATAGCTGCGAGCGACTATATGGTCATAATCACCTTTCCACAACCTTTCCAGATGTAACATTGTCTAAATTTCCACTCGCTAAAGTACGCCAAAGCTCAAATTTTACTGAATTTGATTGGAATCGAAATATCAGCTGGTGCTTCCTAACCACTTCGCCTTGATGAGATCTGCCGCACGTTCCGCTATGATATACGTCGGAACTTGAGTATGACCAGCTGGCACAAACGGCTACACAAAATTTCAGCATAAAAAAGAACCAGCTAGGATTGAAACCCACAAAGATAGACGCATCAACCACACGCAACCCAGACACACCCTTCACAAGCAAATCCGGATCCACAACACCATACTCCGCAAACCTCGGGGACATACTGGCCGTGCCAACAGGGTGAGCAGTAGTCCCGGCGTTTTCACGTACATACTCCTCCAGAGCTTCGTCCGTTGTCGTGTTAACTAAATCCCCATATGCTTCCAGGACATAACCCTCCCACGCCGATGTGGATAAGAATCGTTTGGCACGCTTGACCGCTTCTACCATAGTGAATACGTCAAATTCACTGGTGAGATAGCCTGGGTCGATGAGTGGAGGATCTAATGGCTCGGAAGAGTTTAATTTGATTGTCCCGCCTGGATAATTCAATCGCGGGGTGAGCAGCGTTCTAACAAGTGTAAAAAGAATTTCGCCCACGCGAAGCTGGTGATACAACACTGGTCGATACGCTCAAAAAGTTTCCAGTGTCTGGAATAAGAGATGCTGGTATGTTCCATGCATTCTACAAAGAGATAAGCTATCTTCAAGCAGCTGCAAGATGGGACTTTCAAACCGAAACAGCAATCTCAATGTGGGGAGTGTTGCGTCCAGCTGCGGGATCATCGAACCTTTCAAAGATCGGCGAGTCGTCTGGTAGACGAGACCACGAAATATGGCTGGGTGGCGTGTCCACTAACGGCCCTGTCCTAGTCTCGTTCCATTGCGTAACCAGTTCATTTCGGTACGTCAGGTTGCGGACGATGTCGTCCCAGGTGCTGGTGTCATTGACATACCATTTGTTCCCGACCATCGGCTGGTCAGACAGGTTCTTGCCTACGTCTGGCAAGTCGATGATGGCTTGTATTCCAACCTCCGAAAGTTCCGTTGCGTCGCCAATACCAGAATTGAGTAATACATGTGGCGTTCCTATGGCACCTGCAGAGAGAATGATTTCCTTGGCAGCTGTGACATTGAAGAACTGCATCGATCCTATGTAGAAGTTCATTAGTTTATTTCAAGTGAAACAAGTAGAAGACAGGACGTGTACCCTCCGAGGAGGCGGAAAATTCCACAACATTGAAGGTGAGCTCAGATTCATCACTCTGGATGACCTTGGTTACTTGAGCACCGAGCAACACGTGAAGGTTCGCCCTATTGATGAAGTCCGGACCCAAATATGATGCAGCAGAACTGCTCCTCTTGCCGTCGTTGATCGTGGCTTGCATGTATCCTGTGGAGGAGCTGAGTTACATTAAAGAGGAAGGTAACATTAACGCACCTATACCATGAGGTATCCCTGAATTGATATCAAGGAGAAGGGGAAATTCGTCAGGCAGCTCGAACGTTGTTTGTAAGACACGTTCATCCGTCGATCGAGGGTAACCTGCAAGGCTGACTGCATTCATGCCGTCTAAACTATGGATAGCCGGGTCATATTGTCCCGTAGTGTCGTGTCCATCTGCAGGCGGTACCCATTTTTCATTCTGCAAAAAAGTACCAATGAATCTGTAAAGCTCGCATCCTTTACGGAACATTTGAGGGTAATGACCTTGAAGACATAAGGCTTAAGGCTTTCCCAAGACCAGCCTTGGTCTCTGGTAAAGTTTGCATAGCGGTTGTAATCCTCAGGTGAGCAGCGGGTATAAATCATGGCATCTATAAGCCTGGTGAATATCCGATTCTCATATCCTCGATGGTAGTAACATACTGATGGATGTGCTTCCTCCAAGCACATGACCTCTCGGAAATAGGGTAGTCTTATTGTTGAGCCCGGGCTGCACGGTAGTCGAGTAATTCCAACTGTATGGATCGTTCCCCAATAAATCCACTAGATAAGGAATTTCGAGCGGCAGCAAGTCGCGGTCGCTAAAATAAGGAATTTCAGAATGAGCCATGTACTCTATTCTCCTGACACTCACGATGGGCCAGCTTCGAGAACAAGGACAGAAAAGTCTTCTTCAGTCAACCGATTGGCTACAACTGCGCCTCCTGCGCCACCTTGAAATGTTGCCGCTGTTAAATTAGTTCTGGATGAATCACGAGGTTAAACGTACCACCGACGACGACAAAGTCGAATTTAGTACCAGGAAGATCAACTACGCTTTCATAAATCGCGCCGTAGCAGGAAGAAGCACAGAGGTAAAGGCTGAAAAGTATGGGCAAACGAAGGTGCATCGCTGCAGCTCTTAGAGGGACATTACCAGTACTTACATAACGCATGACATTGGAACATTCAAGTTGGCCATAAGGTCATCTGAACAAAGAGATTACATTGAAGACAATCAGCCTGGGAGCAGCGGGGCCTCGTTTGACGAACAAGTGAATGGATGCTCCCATCCCGCTTGAACACAAATACATTTCAATGCTGCTTCAGCATCTTTGCGCAATCCGGAAACATCATCCGAGTCGAAAACTACACGCGTTTAGCACCCATTAGCCTTCTTACGACGTAAACGAACACACCTGCTCCGTCACCTGGCACTTGAGTTTCTCCGAGCTTCACCAAGTTTAAGCACGGATACTAACGGTCCCCTCGGTCTTTATGCTCGTGCTTTGTAAAGCTGTAGCTCTTAACATCGCTGGCAGGATAGGACGGCGTCAATTTCCATCTGTGTCCCGTCACCGGACTACATTACATGACATTGGGTGACGGCAAGAATTGGAGAGACAGAACTTGACGAATTCGAACTTAACTCTCGATCGCTTAGTCACCCACGCTCCGAGCGCGCCAAGAATGAATCCAAGCAGTTTGCTTAGACGGAAAAAAGGGTGTTGGCTTTACTTTGTCCAGGTCAGTATAAAAGTTTTGACTACAGAATGCCCTAGTCTTTCACACTCCGCGGGTAGCCGCTCCATGTAGCAACAAGTCCAATAGTCCTAGAAGAGATAAGATCGGTACTACTAGTAGGGAGGAAAGGTAGAAAGTCAAGGGTATGAAGGTGGTATCTATTGTCATTGGAGATGGTTAGACCAGCACTGTGAGTGCTTGGACGCCGCAGGAGCTCGGAGTGCTTTACACCGTACCCGCCACTATCACCCTTGAAAAAGAGATACCAGAACAATGCGTTGGAATGAGTACAATGAAACGAAAATGACGATGGATAAGACATACAGTCTTTCTGTACATGGAAGTCTCTCGGAAGTCCTTGTTTCTTTCCGGGTTAGGAATTGCGTCGAATGATTTATTACAGCTGGTAGTCTCGTCTGCATCTCTAGGGCATTCAGGAAAAACCCTGTCAAGAAAATTCTTGACTTGCATTCTTCCCAGAGCATGATGAACCATCCCTCATCCGAGTAGAAGACTTCGGCGTGCCTCTTGGTCAACCATGCTCGTCATGGTCGCTCGGGTGCGGTAAGTTATCGACGCTAAATGAAGGACAGTCGGATGAGATCATACATGTTCTCGTTTCAAGGAAAATTATTATGCATTAAACCACCTTGTGTGATTTGAATGTATCCTTGAGAGTCGTGGTGAAACCAAGCACGTCTGCATACAGATGAACTTGCTGCCGCCGAATGCGTGAATAATGATAGATAGCAGTGAGAGTGATATCTACCCCGTTCTGCGTTTAGAGTGAGTATGTAGTGGCACTGCGGAATCGAGTAAAAGTGTCATAAAGACGAGAGTCTCGCAGCACAATGCCGGCCGTTGCTGAAGACTTGCGGTACCGCAAAGTAATAATGCGGAGATAGCGACGTCGAAATCATAATTAATTACGTGTAGCGGGAACGGAAAAGGGTCACTTAGCATTAAAAGTGTTGTAAGCAAAAAAAAAGTATTATATATAGATACAGATAGAAACTTAGCCAAAGGAACAAGTGAAAAGCACTTGAATCGTCACTTCTTCAAACCAAGGGCTAGACCGAGAACGAGAGCAAGGATAGCGATAATGCAAACACAGAGCCAGAAACACATCCATTTCTTCTTGCGGATGCTGCGCGCTGTTGCAGGAATAACTAGTCAGAAGGGAAAAAATGATCGTCAAGGAGCGAGAGCATACCGAGCCGTACGGCGTCTTCCGTGAGACTCAACCCTCTCTCGGTGTTAACATTCACTTCCTGCGCCGTGTGCTCAATTTCTTTGATTTGATCATCATGCTGTTCCACAATTGCTTGCATCTATCAGATCATCAGAACAGCACGAGGGTTATAGCAGCCTGAGAAGCTCACATCATTAAAAAGCTGTGCCAGTTCTGCCATAGTCCTTTCCATTTGGGCGAGATCCTGTTGGCGCGACTGCACTTCTCGATAGGCCGAGCGTGCCTCGCCATAAGATGAAGAGAGAACGGCTTCCGAGAAGATTTGCGTCCCGCTCGCACTAGCGTCGATGACTTGCTTGACTTCATCGTCCGTTGCGTCGGGTTTGACTGAGAAAAGTGTAAGGTGAGTACCAAAATAGAGCAATAGATGCACCAATTCTAAATTGACGCCCGACGCGCTGCTTTGACCTGTTGGTGAAGTCTTGCTCGGCGTGTCGGTAGTCTTGGAGAATGTCCATGAACCTTTTTCGTATGAGTTTCGTCTGTGCAAAAAAATCAGTCTTCTAAGGCCCCGGAGGTGGTCAAACGCACCTGGTTAACCCTCATGTCATCACCGGGCTGATGAACCAGAAGCGTTATCCTGTCCCGTATATCATTCTGCAATTTGCGCGCCTCCTCCTTGATAATCCCCAGCTCCCTCGTGACAATCTCATCTCCTGACGCAGTGTTCAGTGAGCGCGTGTGAAGCGTCGAAATATAGCGTATATTGTTCGTTAGGTTGTTTATCGCCTCTTGCAGTGAGGTTATCTAATTGCTCTGTCAGCAAAGAGGGCGTCAAAATAACCGCTCGTACACCTCACCTCACTCAAGAAATCTGCTCTGCTTGAAACCGCGGTGCCAGAACCGGAGACATTCGCGGGCAAAGTGTTGAGCTCGTGGGATGGCTCGGAGTGCTGCGACTGTGAAGACAATATTAGGTAGGCTGGGGATGCGATAGAGAATATACACGGACACGATAGGCTGCCAAGCGGTCGGACATGGGCGTTAGTAGAAGACCAGGGCCATTGGACCTGCCGCAATTGAACGCGGGTAGAAACACGGGTTAGGTCTAGGTTATGTATGTATGACGTTATTCACGAATGTCATGGTTTTTGATACCCGGGCCGATGGGCAGTGCGTCCGCTAGGCAGATTTCATGCTGCTTTTCATTAGCAATCTGTGAGGCTCTGAGGCCCAAATCTTACGTGTGGTCTCACTGTCCGCCTTGAGAACGTTTATCTTGACTTCCCGTTCCGACCCCGATCAGAAGAAGGGCGGATAACATGCTTCGTCTGCCATTTTTGAGACTGTTTTCGCCTGTGTCTTTACGAACTCCTGTCTAAAAGTGACATATTTGCCACCATGCTCTCTTTGATCTACATCGGTGCTCCGTGACCGCTGCAAGTCGGTTCTGTGGTTCTCGTGCGGTGCTTCGAAGCAGTCATCTTTCTCTGGACATGCAGCTCAGTCTTGTCCACCGAACTTTAAGCTTTAAATATTTAGCCTGTACTAGTACGTGGACAGGATACCCTCAAGATTTTCGAGGTGCTACTGACTTCATTACAAAATGCCTAATGCACCTTCGGTACCTGCTAGGACTGTAAATAAACACTAGCCCGCCCAAAAATAATGGACGGTTCAAACACGTAACTCCTACTGACACCTCAATTGCTCGCAGGTGTTTTTATCGGTTTGTTTACGATGCATTTATGCTGTTTGATGCAGTGAGTCGTACTTACTCTTGACTATAAACTCTTATTCCGCCTGACATTACCTTTGTTCGGGTTGTTAGTACGCGTAAATGAGTACGATGAACCTGGCAGTGAATGCGAGTGACTCTGGATAGAGGTCTTTCTTCGCCGTCTTCGTCCCAACCTAACTTTACTTTTTTACAGTTACTATGGTATCCACCTCACCGCCCTTCCCCTAGCCCATCGACCGTAGTTCCAATACTGGCCGTCAGTATCAGTTCATATCGTCACGACATCACACCACCTATATATTCGAGGACTGCCCTTCGAGGAGCTACCATTAACCTTCATCAATCTGACCGCAACTGCCTACCCTGAGTTTCGACGTCCAAGTTCATACATCCATATTAAACAACTAATTCCACTCAGAGCCTTGCCAAACCGTAGGGTACGCACTTCAAGCTACCGGTCAAACAAACATTCAACGCGCAGACTACTCTGTGCACGTAATCCTACTCAGCTCGACTTCTCCCTTGACACGTTGCCATATAGAAGCCAAGAGGAAACGTTAACGTATTCAAACTTCAAAGCATATTGCTTACAGATCTTAACGAGTCACGGCGCGTCATCTCTGATCGTCTACTGCAATGCGTGCCAGTGTATATGGAGGTGGAAACACGTCACTGACACACTAGCTACCACCACCACTTTCACAAGAAACATGAATCATGTCGACTCTGACACAATATCTTTTTTACTGGCAATGCTCACTTTGTCCCATGCGCTTCGCAGACGAATCTAATTTCAACGAAACATAAAGTATGACAATATCCTCACATGTAGAGGTAACGTGAGGGGCAGGCCGCTGTCCATCGCGATTCAATTGAACTCATAGTGTATTCTCATACCTCGACACGGGTGGTTTCAAAGGCATAACGTGGAGATGGGACATCAAGCTCGCCCAAGTTCATGATGAAGAGAACGACCCTGTCGTTCCTAGCGTCGAGATTTCGAAGTGTCCACAATGTAAAGGTACTCGCTGCGTCACCTGCAGAAATTCATTCGACGACATCATCACGCTCAGTATCGACACATTGTGAGTCCTGTACATCAGCCCAAGTTATTGATGTGTCCTGCGAATGGTTGCCACTCGCGCTTTTCGATGCTCAGTAGCTGTCGCAGCGCATGGAGACAAAACAATGTGGGGCTGATGAGTGACGGTGAGACCCGCAGGAAATGGGAGATTTTTATGGATTTTACGAGTCCCACATTTAGAAGACGCGATTATTATTCAGTTATATAAGTGCATTCGATTGGTGACTCTATTTGACTGACTAATAGCACGCACACCTCGGTCAATCTGACCGGCATCGTGCGACGAAATTTATCATCATTGCTTCACAACGCTAAGCTCTTGTGTTGGATGCATCTGGACTCCATGTAGCCCAGTGAGGTCTAACCGAGGAGGGAATAAATATAGCAGAGAATCTCGAGGAAGTTTTCTCAGGGAAGACAGAAGGATACGAGATATCGGACTGGACTTCTGATTCATTTCGGACGTCTACTTTCTTGTACACGGACACTATTCTCCATGCACGCAGCCATATGAATAAACTTTCAATGCACACAGGAAATTTATTCATGACCTTCAGAAAATATACCTGAGCCAGCCAGTTACAATGTGCCAGAGTGGTAATCGCTACGAACAACATACCTACAGTTACGGATATGTTTGGAGCGTCAGTTTTTCAAGACAAGACCTCGCGTATTGAAGAGCGAATCTGTTGCTGTATATCGCTAGTTCTTATATACAAGGATCGCTGTTGACGTTGGCAACGTGGAAGGTTCGCTGGAAGTACTGTAACTTGACTGATGGCAATGCAAAAGAAGAGTCAATGTGAAGTAGAACCGAAGGTACCGTGCCGTCATGTCAACCCCAAGATTCACAAGAACAGGTCGCAGTCCTTGCAGTGGCTTACCCAGGGGTGGTCAGGGGTTCCTTCTTTCACTTCTTTCACCTCGACCACCACCACCTCCACCGGTCGTCTCCATTTCTTTCACTTTGAAGTCATCTAATCCTTCTCTTTCAGAATCATGGCGTACTGCAAGCGTTACTTCGGCAGTAGGACGGCTCTCCGCCAGCATGAACTCAATCCCTCCTACCACAACGTCTGTGACGACTGCGACGTCGACTTCTCCACCTCGCTTGGCCTCAAAGAGCATTACGTCCAGAGCCCGGAGCACGCGTATTGCCAGTACTGCGACCACCATTTCAGCGACGGCTGGGACCTCACGGAGCACTATGAAGATTGTCACGACTACTGTGGTGATTGCAACAGGGTGTTCAAGAACGAGCATGGGTTGCACGAACACTACAGGCAATCACCATTCCATCACTATTGCACCTCGTGCAAGCGTGACTTCCAGAGCCAGAGTAATCTGAATTCGGTAAGCAGTTATCGACCTTGTGCCGCGCGTATGTGTGCTGATGCGTTATCATGTAACAGCACCTCGCGTCGTCCATCCACATGCCCAAAGGCATTCAAATGCCCCGCTGCCAGGTGCGGCGAGGCCTTTGTCTCTCGTTCGGCGGTCGTCCTTCATCTCGAATCCGGCGGTTGCATCTCGGGTGTCGACCGCGCTACTGTTAACCGCTACGTGCGCCAGTACGACAAACAGAACATCATCACCGACCCTTCGCGTATGCTGACTGGTCCAGGCGGTGTACCGCGTGACGAGATTGTGTACTCCGCCAACGAAAACGCGTGGAATGGGTATGCATACGAGTGCTATCTATGCCACAAGACGGCCCAGTCGTTGCGCGCATTGAACCAACATCTTGCCAGTCCCAGACACCAAGCGAAGATGTACTTCTGTCCTTTACCATCCTGCGAGGTCAAGTTTACGACGTTGAGCGCATTGTTGCAGCACATTGAGAGCGAGAAGTGTGGAGTATCGAGGTTCGAAGATGTGCAGAGGACATTAAACGGATTGATGAAGATGAGAATGTTAACCAACTGAAGGAGAACATTCATATGTACACCGGGCGTTACAAAGTGATGGAACTCACAATTATTCCTATACGACGCCCCTCCCTCCCTTACTTTTCCCCACTACAGCAGGCTGTTCAGAATCCAATTGCCAATAGTTCCATTTCTCAATCACACCCATTACGCTCATATTTAGGAACCTTATACTTAGATGTTGTACAATTGCGAGAATAATAATATTGATCATCATAAATAATACCTACTAGAAACAAGTATACTTAAAGAAAACCTACAAGAAACAGTCAGCATAAAACTCAGTGATAACTGGGGGAAGAATCAGACATCCAAAGGAAGGTCATTGCAACTCGCATCGCGCCGACCCCCGATCCGCGCCAGCACACCCTAAGGGCGGGCCCACACTCGACGCATGTCAATGGGTTCAACATGGTATGGAGGGGGAATATAAACGTTTCACATTGGGGGAGTACTTAAATGGGCGCTAGAGTGGAAAACTGCGAATGTACGGAAAATTTTTCATCGTGCGACAGACAGGGTGTCGGGAAAATGGAAAATGGATGGAATGCTCACTATATGATAAGAGACCCTCACAACGGAAAGAGTAACAGCGACAAACTGGGAGCAAAGGTGAGTAAGATGGTACAGGAGAAGAGTAGAAGAGAGTAGATCAGACGAAATGGCACTGGCAAGTGCACTGGCGTCCTGTAGGAC